>PVLD010000032.1:443912-496942 GCA_004027595.1 Dinomys branickii | reverse complement strand
CCACACACACACACACACACACACACACACACACACTACACACATCCAGAAACAGATCAGCCCAAAGGTGCACACAGTTCAGAGCTCAGAATTATTCGAAGATAACCACTCTTAGGCTCTCAGGGCATGGCCTGCCGGCCAGACAGGCCTACCAGAAGCCCTGGCTACAGTTTGGGAGCTTTGTGGCTGTGCACCAGTCACTGAGCTCTGCATGGCATCATTCTTCACCCACAACAGAGACAACAGTGGAACCTTTGGTTGCTGCAGGACCCCACACGCCAACACAGACAGACATGCTCACTATGCTGCTTTTAGTAACAGCAACTGTTTTCTCCTCACAGCTCCGAGAACTGGTCAGTATGTGCATCTACCCCGACCCGGACCAGAGACCAGACATCGTGTATGTGCACCAGGTGGCCAAGCAAATGCACGTCTGGATGTCCAGCACCTGAGTGGGCACTGAGCCTCATCAAAAGCCAACACCACTTTGCCTTACTTGAGTCTTCTGAAGCAGCCTCCTGCAGCCTGAACAGCTAAGAGGGTTCAGCAGATCCCCCAAAGGCGGCCGGCCTCTGCAGCAGATGCTGAACACAGAGCAGCCAGGCGATGGTCAAATCCCAAAGTTCTTTCTCTGTACTGTCTCGACCACCTCAGCCAGCTTGTTACTAAGGGGCGTACAGCGAGCGGCCAAAGCCCCCTCCATCTGGACTGCAATGTGAATCTTTGGGGAACTCCGAGACCTGTCCAAGTCGACTCTGGCAGGAGACTCGCTGGGGATGCTGTGACTTGTGTGAGCCTCTGACAATGGTTAGCAGCAAGTTCAGTTTAGTTCTTAGTATCTTTCCAGACAATCAAGCTGTGTGCTCAATTTACTCTGTTGTAAAGGGATAAAGGGGAAATGATTTTTAAACTAGAGTAGAGATTTCACTAATATTTTTAATTTGCATTTTATAACTTGATAAGTAATGACTAGAATCCAGCATCTAGCAGAGCTCTGCGAGGCAAATGGCACCTGAAAGCCAGGTTTGGGTGGTCTGGTTATTCATCTCCTGAACCCTTGCCATGTGCCAGGCACCCATCCTGTCACCTCCTGGAGGGCTGGTGGCTCATTTCATGACCAGTGTTAAGCATTTCCCTCTGTGGAAAGGAAGCATGGGCTACAAGCTTTGTCCTTGGGCTCTTCTTGGCAAATTCTGGCTCTGCAACTTCTGAGTATGACCTTGGTCATATTTCTTAGCCTTTCTGAGCCTTAGTTTCCACATCTCTGAAATAAGACTTATATTATCTACCTTTTGGTAGACAGAATTCAAAATAAAAGATGCCAGTCAGACAGCACAATGCAGATGACCCCAAAGCAGTAGCCACTCACCCTTCAGAAAACTAAGCCCATGGGCCGTGTATGCCAAGAATTAAAAGTGCAACTGTGTTATGTGTAGGAAACCAGAAATATGTTCATTTATTGCTTGTTCCCAAATAGGGTTAACTGTGAAGATAATTTATAAATGTGAATTTAAGGAAATTCAAGCTCTAGAAGTAGTTTGAATTGTGTTTTTATATGCAAGTTAACCTTCCCTGGTGTCTCGGTCAGGTGTGTCCTGACCTCACCTGGCTGCCAGGGCCCTGGAAGCTGCTGCTGTCTCTAAGCTGAGCTCTGCTCTGCACAACACCGAGATGCTGTCGGGCTTCAGAGCTATCTCCAGATGCCTCTGTTCTGTATGTGCCCTCGTGTTTGAAATAAAGCGGGGAGAGGGGCACCTTCTGTGATTGGGGGTTTAAAACCGCTTCCAACCGTTTCCTATTGAACTGGAAGATCCTGAACCTAACACGTCAGCAGCACAACTTCTTGAGGAGCTTTGGAAAACAGCTTGTCAGGCCTCAGACACTGTGAGTAATCTCGGAATTTTCTTAAGCTCCCCGAATGATTCTGACAGCCGTCAGCCAAGTGGCAGCCTCAGTAATTGCACTGATCTCCCGGGTCCACTCCCAGCTTTTCCCAAGAGGAGCTGCCTCAGGTGGGTACAGCCTGAAGTTTTCTCCTGGGGGAAAACTGGCACCCCTGTCTCCTGCCCAGCAACAGCCACTCAACATTTTCCCAATTCCAGACAGACTTTCCTTGCAAATAATTCTGCTTCTGGCTCTCAGAGCCTCTTGGCACAGCAGCCTCAGACAAGGAAGAACTTGCTTGTCATGCGCCACGCGCTTTCCCCACCTCGAGAGCAATCTGCCCCATGGAACAGGGCCCTCTGAGGCTTAGAGTCTCCAAGGTTCCCAGCCTGAGGGCTTGCGACACAGGCACATCCTACTGGTAGGACATTCCTTTGATGTCCTGAAACTATTTATTTATTTTTTTGCGGTACTGGGGATTGAACTCAAGACCTTGTGCTTGCCAGGCAAGCACTTATTCCACTGAGCTATATCCCCAGCCCTGATGTCCTGAAACTAGCACAGGAGAGCTCACCCAGCTTAGTGCAGCACTACGAAAGCTGTCTTGTCAGCACCCTCTCGGTGCTGCAAACTGGGTAGGGCCTGGGCACGCAAACTCAGGAGATTTTTTATTACTTTTTTGGGGGATGGAACTCAGAGCCTCGCTCTACCCCAGAGCCACCCAGCCTGTCTTGTCTGCATGTCTGCTTGACAGCTAGGGCACAGGCTGAGGTGCATGCGTCACTCTGGGGACACCGATGCCCTGGCAGGGTCTGGCCACCCCAGGAGAGGAAGGCGGGGGTGTTCCCGAGAAACCAAAGTGACCACACAGGTTCAGGCCCGAGGTGGTCTGCCCTATTTTTCACAAAGGCCACAGTGCTCACACCCCAACCAGAACGGTTCTCCCAGAAGGATTAGGAGCCTGAAAGGGAGGCCAGATCAGTGGGCCTGAGTGGCCCAAAAATCACAGTCCCCAAACCTCAACTCCCCACTCTGGCTTTCATTTTTATTGAGCTCCATTCTGCAAACAACCAAATGAGTATCTTCTGTGGGGCTCCACTGCCCCCAGTCTTCCAGGGCAGCACTCAACACTCGCACCCACTGACACTTCAGGAAGTGTCCATTGTTTGGACAGTCTCCTCCAGCACTTCAATCTCCAAAGTAGTGACTTTTTCAGACAGGACCGCAGTGGTCCCCTTCTCACACCTGTACCGGCCAAACCTAATTGAGAAAAACAAAGGCACAGAGTTAGGATTGCCCTCCAGGTTCCGGACACAGGGCTAGAGAATGCAAGGTTCTGGTCAGGAAGCAAGCAGGGACTCCACTGTGCCCTGGGGGAGTCAAGTCCCCAGGGCTCCCTTCCCATAGCCTCCAAGGGCTAAGAAACAGGGACACCTGGCAGAGATGCAATCTTGGCACACAGGAGTCCAGAAGCACCCGCCCCCGTGTGTGCTCCAGGCCCCCAGCCCCCACCTCCACAATGCTGGGAAACACTGGGCCTCCGGGCTGCAGGCTTGTACCCGAGTGCCCCTTAGCAGCCTGCAAGGTGAAGCCTCTCCTTTCCACTGCAGTCATCCTGCCTCCTCACCAACAAGGCTGGCTCAGCCATCATCTTCTGCATCTAAGCTATGCGGAAGCGCTGACTCTAGAAAGTATCTGCAGCCAGATCCCACCTTGTCCCTTTGGCCCACTCTCTCATGACAGGCTAACTGTCCCCTGCAGAGACACGATGCATCACCACCAGGACACAGTTTCCTTTTGGGTGCATGTAGAAGGGAGTCATCAGACATACGAGCCATTAACTCACGCTGGGGCAGGAGATCTCACATGGTCAAACAGAAGCACATGCCCAACTGTGCTCTGGTCTGTCCCCAGTTGGCACAGACTACTGGAAGACTGCTGTTTTGCCATGACCATGTGCTCTGGGAAAAGTCATCCTCTTAAAAGGTTTCTTAGGCTCCAAGAGGGAGCATGAAGCCAAAAAATGTGGGCATGGACAGAGCTGCATGTCACACTCTGGGGCTGGGGCAAAGGGGCGGGCCTGGCCTTAGTCCTACAAACCTTCCCACCCCCTCACCCTGCAGAGCCTGAGCAGTGCACTTTCCATAATGCCCCCTCACCGCCCCAGGGTCTGAGATGTCTCTCAGCCCACCATGCTAAGGCCTTGGCAGCAGCGTGCAGTCACAATGCCGTGTGCCTGACTCATCTGAGCTGCACCCCAATATCTGTGGGAGGTGAGGCCACAAGAGGCCACCACCCATAACACCCAGCCACTTTCTGTCTGAAAATATGGTCTCCTTTATAGGTGAGGAACACAATCTGTGACTACGGTCCCTTCTCAACCATGCACACCACTCTGCACTGGTTCACACAGGTCCTTCAGAACCCTTCCCTGGACACTGTTCGGTCTGGATGGAGTGGCACCTTCCTCCCACCATTCACTGGCTGCCATCTTCAGGCAGCTGGGCTAAACCTGCTCTCCCAGAAAGCTCTGTCCCTGACAGAGCTTCCTTTTCTGCTGAAGGCCCAACCAACTTTGAGGGCTCGTTACAGACCACCTAGTCTAGCTCTGTTACTTTAAGTGCAGGAAGACTGATGACCACAGCTACGCTCGCAGTCAGAGGCCTCCCCAGTGCCTGCCCAGAGCTCTGCACAGCTGGGATGCCCTGGCCCACAGGGATGCACGGAACATCCATAGTGACATCCGGTCCTTGCCTTCTGGGGGGGTCCTGGAGCTTCAGATCCGCAGTGTGGGATAAGAACAAGCACTCAATGACAGCTGCCCCCTGGCAGAGACTACAGACACTGCTTGCTCACTCCAGTGAATATGGCTGGAAGCACAACTTAGGAGCCACATCCTGGGTTGTGTGGGCTCCAGAAAGAAGAGGTACAGGGTGGCCCGGCAGCTGGACACCGATGAGAAACTGCCAAGGACCCGTGCAAACATACATCACTAAGTCTGTTCTGAAAACCAACTAGAGCCTCACACCAGCACCCTGAACCTGGCCTGCATCGCCACAGTGAGCCGCTGGCACGGTGTATGCCACAGCTTGGTGGCACGACTCCCTCTAGTGTTGTGAACATGGTCAGCTCAAGTCCACACTGAGATGCTCCCAGCCACTAGCTTAGAACCTCTTTGGTGTCTTGAACCAGGGTGAGGAAAAGTACACTCTTCGCAGAGCTCTGTTCTGTGGTACGGATTCTTTCAGAAGCCCTGCTCCCTAGCTCCCTATCCAAGGGTACTCACCAGGGGCCCCATCTCTCCCACCAACACAATGGATTAAATCACGTTTCCACACCCTAGAGTGGCCTGCTGTCACAGCACAAATGCTGGCTTGAAGGTCTGTATGTAAGGCTCGTTTGAGACACTGACTCTCCTCCACGGGGAAATGGACTCAGAACATTCGGGCACACTAGAAGGTCAGCCCTTTACTCACCTGGTCCCCTTCTTGTTGGGCACTGAGAATGGGCGAAGAAAGTCCAGCTTGTTCTTGCTAATGACACACAGGTCAATGTTGCTCCCAGACCCCAAGTCATTGAAGATGCCAGCTGCAATGGCCTCACTCACCAGCTTCCTGGCCTCCTCCTCCTGAGAAAGAGAAGGCAGGTGTAATACAGGGTGAGGCCTGCTGCGAAACCCCGCCGCACTCTCACGTGGACCATGTGATCTTGAAGCTGTGTAGTGTTTCCAACACCCATTGTACAGATGAAGAAAAGATCTCAAAGAGCCAAAACGCCTTGCCTACAGCTGCGCCACCGCTCAGCAGAGGACCAGGCCTTTCAAAGGCTTAATCCACACATCCCACCGTTACCACAGCTTCACATTGCAGAGCCACCACAAAACAAGTGAGCTACGGGCTGAAGACTTTTATCATCTAAAATGGGTTGGGACTTTCTTCTTGTAAAGAGTCAGGTCGTAAATATTTCAGCTTTTGTGGGCCTACCAGTCTTACAACTGCTCATCTCTGCCATGGCAGCATCAAACAGCCACAAAAACATCCCATCAGCAAACAGGTATGAGTGTTCCCCAATGAAACTTTATTAACAAAAATAGGGGTTGAGCTGGATTTGCCCCAGGGGCTTACTTTGTTAAACCCCAATAAAAAAGATTCAGCAATGGCTGAAACTTACTTCCTGGTAACACAATGGAAACGTCAGTATCGTGGGACTGCAAGGCGGTGAGAGCTTGCCCCACTCCTTAGCCCAAAGTTCACTGAAGAGACTGCTCTGAATCCCTTGCTCCTTTGCTCTGCCCAGAAACAGTATGTCTAAGTCCCCAGAGGTTATTCAGAAGCACTTGTCCCTTTCTTTGTTAGGAAGACCTGGCTAGAAGCCAGGGCTGCAGAGACGGATGAAGCCCCAGAGCCCCTACCATGCAGAGACTTGCAAGTCCAGCGGGGCACCAGGCCCAAGTAACCACAGCACCGTGTGGTGAGAACTAGGCCAACTGAGCAGGAGCTGTGGGAACACCGGCTGGAGCAACACTGGGCACTCAGGAAAACAGCATCCAACAGCACGCAGCTGGGCACAAACTGGGCACACTAAGTTCAAGCTCTTCAGGCAGTAAGGACAGAAGCAAACCAATCTCCCCAAAGAAGGGAAAACAGCCCATGCGACGGCTCTTGCCAATCTTCCCAGGACAGAGTCTACACACACTCTGGCTTGAAGGAGCCCATCCAACCCTTCAAAAAAGATTCCCTGCCCAAAACTTGGCCTGAGATGCTCCAAGGGCAGATTCACTGCCTCTGAGTTGTGGGAAGACCTGAGTCCACTCCAGTTTCCCGCTGCCCTGTCTGCCCTAGCTGGCCTGGCTTGGCAGTGACACGCGCGCCCCCTACAGACCAGAAAGTGCAAGAGGCTCCCTAGGAAGTGCATGGGGCCTCTGCAAAGGAAAAGGAGGTCTGTGAGGTTATTTTTATCTTCACCCCCCCTCGTTTTTCACTTCCCAAGCGACACCTACGTGGGGCCAGGAAGCCAGTTATTCTCTCATAAAAATATACAGGGTCCTCTAACCAGGAACTCTCTCCTGGGACTCAACAGTCTCGCAAAAGCCTTGCCCATGTACGCCACTGTGATGATGCCCACTGTGATTCCAGCACTTCGGAGGCTAAGGCAAGAGATTCAGGCATTTGAGGTCACCCTGAACTACACAGGCCTTGTCTCAGAAAAGCAGAACCACCCCTGCCCCCCAGAAAAGCCTCAGTAGGTGCTAGCAACAAAAGCTCCTCAGCCAAGGAGAATGGCGACTGCCACCACACAGAGAGCAAAACCCAACCCCCAACCCCCCACCGGCGGTCTACTCCAGCTTGCTTCGCGGACTCCCCAACCTTAGCCTCGCACGCGTGCGCAGAGAGCGAGCGGCTGGCTCAGGCCTGCTCCTGGCTCCATCTCTCCCCTTCCTGCTCTTCTGCCTAGAACCTCACCACTTCCTTCATTCGGTCTTCCTCGCCACTGCTGCTGGGGCCTTGAGCGCGCCACCTCGAAGCCGCCAACAGCACCTAAAGGACACTACAAATCCTGCTGGCAGTACTTAGGACTGCAGGTCTGTATTCCTCCAGTGGTTTTATTTTGAGGGCCAGGGAAGGAGTAATATTTAAAGGAACCAGAAATACACACCTAGTGTTAGATGAATACCTAATGTTGATCCATTTGACTGTGAACACAGGAACTAGACTACTAGTGCTGTGAGTACAGCTGATTTCTTCTGTTTTGCAAATGTTCTGTAACATGACTACATAAGTGATAAAACTTAAAAGTGTGGAAATTTTGAAATGCAGCAAGTATAGTCTGATGTATTATGAAAGTGATCATATGTGCTGTGAAGTATTACTGTTAAAAACTGGGAAATGTATCTTTTAAACTTTTTCCTCTCCAATTCTAGGGTAGATGTTAGGTCTTACAAGTTCCAGACTCTGTCCACCAAAGTCACCCGCCTCATGTTTACAGGACTGACGATGTTATGAAATGGCACGAATCTTAACATTTATAGAGCACCTACTATAAGGGGCCAAATACTGGGCTAGGCACTCTGACATTCTTCACCTTGTTTACTCCTGCTCCTACCTACCATCTTTGGAGACTGGCACTGTCAGAAACTATGGCTGGGAGGAAGTCATGACTTGCCTGGGGTCACACGGCTAATGGTGTTTCTTTTGGGGTTTTTTGGTACCGGGACTCAAATTAAGACCTTGTGCTTGCTAGGCAGGCACTTGTGTTGCTAAGCTATATCCCCAGCCCCATCACATGGCTAATGAACAGTACAGAGTAAAACCAGTCTATCAAGCAATCCTCCCTGGCCTGGGGGCTCTTCATTAGTAGGAACCAGCAGAGACCAGTCTTGATTCAGGGCCATGGGGTCTCCATCACCAAAGATCCTCAGAACCTGGGCAAGTTTAAGAGGAGGAAGATGGTGGCTGCCAATTTTTCGCTGGGCCAACCAGCAGCTCCTCTGATACTTATTTCCACTGCAGGGTAAGGAGCACTGTGTTTCCCAAATTACGCACAGACTGACCACCCAAAGGGCCTTCTTTACTCTCAACCATGCTGGAGTAACATTCCTTTGATATAATTTCAAAGATCAATATTGAGATTGACAGACTTGCCAGGCACAGTGGCACAGGCCTGTAATTCCAACCTCTTGGGAGACAGGCAGGAGGATCACAAGTTCGAGGCCAGCCTGGGCAACTTAGTAAGAGCCTGTCTCAAAATGAAGTAAAATTGTAAAAACAAGTGAGGATGTAGTTTAGTGGTAGAGTGCTTGCCTTGCATATATGAGATGCTAGGTTTAACTGCCGTTAAAAAATAAAGAAGTCTGAAGTTTCACATATTTCTCCCTTTACCATCAAAAACTCTCAAACCACAGAGGTTGAAAATTACCAGCATTCTATTGTCTGCCTGTTACTTACATAGTTAATCTCATCAATAAATATTTCCAGGGACCTACTGTGTTCCACAAACTGCTTTACAGTGCTGAATTCTGTCTCTTGTCTACAGTACCCCACACACAAGTCTAGACACATATGCAAATACACTCCTGGGCATATTCAGGCTGTATTTTCTTTATAGTGAAATTCTACAATTAAACAACTTTTGTCTTTAACATGTGCTAACCAAATATTTGAGAAAACTATCAAGAAAAACCATAAACTAAAGGCAAGAGGTAGAGGAAACACCACATTTTTATCTGTCTCTGGCCCACAATAAATGGGAAACATTGTTTCTTCCTTTAGGATTCACTGTTCCTAGGGAAACTGCACTTCCCCTTCTCTGAAAGATACCCAGTGAGGAGTCTGAGCAGCATCTGTCTGGGGACAGCTGCGACAGAGAGGTTCTAATCAGGGGCCTAGAGAGCCCCTGTCCACAGCTGACCAACCCCAGGTGCAACTCTCCCCTGCCAGGCCAGCAGCCTCCCTGGCCAGCTGCTCATGGACTTACATTGTTCATCCCAAGGGAACATGGAGGTTCAGGGTGTGGAACAGCAGGACTCATGCCCGCTACCAGGAAAAGGGCTTCCAGGACCAGGGCAGCTTCCTTCTCCTCCGAGAGGTTCAGCCAAAAGAGCACCATGACCCTGGTGACGGAGTGCTAGTGGGGGAAATCTAGCTTCAAGGCTAGCTGGCAGATGCAGACAGACAGCTTGCAGACCCAGTCTCCTACTAACTGCTGTGCAGCCTTGGGCAGGTAACTTTGCTTCTCTGAATTCACTCTCTTGCTCTAGAATATAATGACGATAAATCCTACCTCACAGAAATGCTGCACAAATTAGAAATCAAGTGTAGAAAGAACCTATTATAGTTTGGCTTACAGCTGTTGCTTAGTAAGTGGTAACTTACTGATGAAAGTCAGTCAGAGGGTTCCGGGAACAGTTCACTGCTACACAACAACCACTGTACCACGCCCAAGCCAGGAGGTGGCCCAAGCAAACCTGCTGACAGGTCTCACCCTGTGCCATGGAGAAGTTCCTGTAATAATTAATCCAAGCAAAAAACACTCCCTAAAAGTTCAGAGAATATAAAAGGAACACTTCCTGCTTTATAGCTGCAAAGACCAAACTAACTGGGAATATCAGTCCCCCGGGCCACCCCTGCTTCTTAAATGAGATTACAATAAGAGTGATGTACTGTACTACAAGTCAGCCGTGACAAGCAGCACTTTATAGAGCTATCTGTTTGTCTCCATCACTGCATCGCACAATGTGTCCCTGGACTCCAATGTGCAGCTCCATTTACCGCCACATGACAAATGGGCAGCACTTGTAAAAGGCACAAAGAGGTCCGCGTCGGCCATGTAATGGTCACCACAGCTGTACCCGAGTGCTGGAGGGGACAAAACAGACCCCCAAGTTCATTAAACTGACCAGTAATGGATCTTTCAAAAAGTGCCTTAGGAATCGTACAGAAAAGGCTAAAATAAATAACTCAGCATGGAAGGCTAATCTGAAATGGTGTTTGATAAATTATTTATACCACAGGCGATTGTCTGCATTTAATATTGGAGCTACTAGTAGCATCTTTAAAAGATGATTTATGTGTTGTAATGCTATTAAACTTTATATTGGCCCACTGCTAGCTATAAAGTCTGCTGAGATTTAGAGAATGAGTTTTAAACTGTCACTGCAACATCATAGGAGATGGAGACTGTATTAAATCTTTACTTTAAACCTGTTATCTGGAGAGTTGCATTTTGTAGACACTCACAAACTGATAGATTACCTTGGTATCCGCTGTGGTGCAGGTCCAAAAGAGTGCTGCACAGAGACTTTTCCACGTTCTTGTCTATTGCTACCATTGAGTTCCTCTTCTCACTAAAGTGGTTCTGAGACTCTGAATGTCACTGGAATGAACTGTAGGTATGCCAGCCAATGGGCACCCCGGACAGTTCAGCAGCAGCTTAACACTAAATAAACCCTCCACGATTGACTGCATGGCTATGCATACTAGATAGTGCTTTCGTTATGTTTGGATACAGGGAAAACGTTAAATATGCCTCTGACTGAACACTTAACATACTGTCTTAAGTGCAACTTTGAAATGTGAAACTACATAGACAGGGCTAACCAACTGAAAGAATTCATTTGCAACTAAGAATTTTTAAATTTTGTTTGCTTCCTTTCTGTGGTCCTGGGGAATGAGCCCAGCGCCTCCTGCAAGCTGGCCAAGAGCTCTACCATCATTCCCCATTCCTTTTTCGTATTTTATTTTGAGACAAGTTCTCACTAAATTGCACAGATTGGGTTCAAATTTGAGATCCTCCTGCCTCAGCCTCCGAGTAGCTGGTCTGACTGCCATGTGCCACCATACCAGGCTAAAAGAATTTAAGAAGAAACAAAGGAAAATATTTTCCCTTTATGTAGCTAAGAAGCTGATGTAAGTAGTAAAAAAGGGAAGAAATATTCGGCCTATAGACAAGAGGAACTCCTGTGGTTCTACCTTGGCCTGCCATTGTTTGCTTTGTCTTGTTTTTCAGAGCATCACTGTTATGGTTCATACATTTTGTCAACTTGGGGAGTCCAGAGGTTTGGCTGAGTGACTTAGCAGGAAGCCAGGGTGCTTACTTTGTATACATCCTGAGCCTGTGGAAGAGGAGGGCATGGAGACTGTGTGAGCTACAAGCCCCCCTGGGTGGGGGTAGGCTGTTTACAGTATAAGGGCAGGAGGGAGGCTGCTTGTGGCTATTCCTTCCTTTTGCTCTTGTATTTGCTGTGCTCTGCTACCATGAACAGTTTGCCCTTTGCCCTGTGCCACTGTGCCTCTGATCCAGCCAAGTAGGGACTGAAACCTTCACAAACTGTAAGCTAAATAAACCTTTCCTTTCTTCATTTTGGGCGTTGGGTATTTTGTCTCAGCAACAAGGAAGAAGTGACCAAGACAGTCACAGATGTGTCCCTTGCCTTCTGTCCCATCTCTGTGCCAGGAGTCCAGGGACAGTTCCTCTCCTACCTTTGTTCCCTCAGAACAAGAATGTGGACAGCACCTCAGCAGAGCTCCCACAAAGCTTTCAACCTTCTCCCATTGCCACTGAATCCACATTTCATTCCACTTAGTTTGTAAAAATCTGCTCCCTTATTAATAATTATGGATTTTAACTGAGCTCAAGCAGGGAGGTCTGGGAAAGTGATGGGCAAAGACTACAAAGTTTCCCTTAGGAGGAGTAAGTTGCAGAGACCTACTATATAGCACATGGTGACACTGTCTTCTTGAAAATTGCTAAGAGCAGATTCTCAATGTTCTCAACCACACACACACACATAAAGTGTGCGAGGTAATGCATATGTTAATTAGTTTTATTTAGCCACTCCATAACATATACGTGTTTCAAAGCATCACACTATGATAAATTTATTCCATTTTTGTCAATCTGAAATTAATTAAAGAATTGAAGTAGTGCAAATTAATCTTGGAAAATCTTTAACTTGTGTTTCTTTGATTTGAAACAGTGTGATACTATTGCTCTGGGCTTGGGATTGGGGCTCAGTGCTACAGTGCTTGTGTGGCATGCACAAGGCCCTGGGTTCAATCCCAAGCACTGCAAAAGCAAAACAACAAAAAATTCTCATCATCTGCACTAGAACAAACAAAAACCTGGGTGAGATCCAAGTCTGGACTGTAAAAAGAGAGGATCAAACTTTTGCATCTCGCACACCTCCTCCATCCTGGGCAACTAACACAGTACACGGTCTATCGATCCATAAATGAAAGATCAAACTTTAACTTCAAATGCACGCACTGCTCCTCAAGGATAAAATTATAAGACAGACCAAGGCCAAATAGTATAATTCCAAAATGACACCAGAACCCAGACCACTCAAAGCCAGTTAAACTTAGGAAAGCAGAGGTTTGTAACACGACATCTTGTAGTGTGGCTTGCTGACATGCTGAGGTTCTGACTACCTGACTATGCCACAGATGCTGCCTAAAGGAGTCATTAACAGCTGGTGGTTGAATTTTTTTTTTTTTTTGGTCTTTTTGAAACAGGATCTCACTATGCAGTTCAAGATGACCTTGAGCTCACTTTGTGGCCCAGGCTGGTCTCGAACTCGCAACAATCCTCCTGCCTCAGCCTCCCTACTACTGGGAGTACAGGTGTGTGCCACCATGCACAGCCGGTTGAATAAAATTTAAATAGCTCAAAAAGTGTTTAAAACAAGTCCCCTCCCCAAGAAGGAGGCTCCCCACACAAACCTATGCATCCCATGTGTGATCACATCTTTTACAGTGGAAAAAGCTAATTTGTTTTCAGACTAGGTTGTGTGACAGAAGCAAAGGGTTCTGGGTCTGGTGTGAGTTGTTTGGGTCAACGCGGCTGC
This sequence comes from Dinomys branickii, assembly GCA_004027595.1. Classification (NCBI taxonomy): domain Eukaryota; kingdom Metazoa; phylum Chordata; class Mammalia; order Rodentia; family Dinomyidae; genus Dinomys; species Dinomys branickii. The sequence continues at coordinate 483,714 of PVLD010000032.1, read as the reverse complement.
CTAGGCTGAATGCAGGGTGCTCAGTGACTGAGCCTCTGAGATGGAGGCGACGCTGCCTACTCCTACTCCTTCCTCCACTGCTGGGGGATGGGTGCTGCATGCATCTGCATGTGCCAGGTCCGGGGGACACAAGGACAGCAGGAGGGAGGGAAGACTGTGGGTACAGGAGTGATTGCAGGGATCTAAGCAGGTATGGGAAGGTCACTGCTACTGGGCCTGCCCCAGGTCACCAAAGGGCATGAACACCTGACCAAAACCCAAGACCAGGAAAGGAGTTGGAGAGGCTCACAGCCACAAATCGATGGGCCAGAAAGGCAGCAAGAGAGAGGGTTTGGACCCTGGGCCACTCCGAGCACTTCTGTTTTCTGAACACAGGCTGTCCCTCAAGAAACATGGATCAGTGCTTCTGTTCAGTGGTGGAGAAGGAATAAAGGGACAGGAGTGGCCCTGTCACGCGGACCTTATCAAGAAACTTGTTAGCACATTCTAGTGTGGAAGGAGAAAGGTGTGAGAGAACCAACCCCAGGTCTGAGCCATGTACCCCCACCCCCTATAGAACTCCTATCTGCTTGTACAGGTAAGGAAACTGAGGCTCTCAGAAAAGCTGGCTGGTCCCCAAAGGCACAGAGCTGTGTGTAAGTGGGAGGGAGAGTTAGGGATCTGTGCCAAGTTAGTGCCTGGCAGCACCAAGCCTGTTTCCCTAACCCACCATTAGGAAAACTGGTGGCGGGCAAGTGGTTTTGCTGGAATCTGTGACAGTGAATGAAGGAAAAATACCTAAGCTTCCAGAGGGAAAAGGACCAAAAGAGATGAGAACATATTGCTTTCCACAAGGAGAAGAAATCAGTGTTCACAGCATATGTGTATACAAATATATATTTCCAAGGCTGCACTGAAGCAAATGTAACCAGAGAGGAGAAAAAAAAAGACAGGGTTTAAATAAAGTGAGAAGTATGCTTAATAATCCTGAAAACAAAAACCTCAGAGATTCAGGTACTAACAGATCTTTTTTTTTAAAAAAAAAAAAACAGATCTTAGTAATAATACTTCTCTCAAAACAATGTGGCCAATGACAACTGTGGCAATACATTTCTAAATGCTGTCACCTGAAAATGGGGTAAATGGAGTGAAATCTATTCCATTAGTCACAACAAAAATTAAAAACAACCCAGCATTAGGAATGGCTCAGGATACACAGGAAAATTCAGTCCTGCCTGAGGCGGAGACTGAGGCCAGGGCTAGAACCAGCAGAAGAGCCATAGTCACACAGCGCCTCTATCCAGAGGCCAGCACAGCCGCCTGGCACAGATGCCCGTGGGAGGCTGATGTGGGGACTATGCTCCTGCTACTGCAGCCTCACAGGGACTAGGGAGGACAGGGACCCCCTCCTAATAAGAGGTTTCAAGATGGCCACAAATGAAGTGAATCTCAAATGATGCAAACACCCTGACAAAAATGTGCAGGTTGGCTTCGCTCAGACTATGCCCAGACCCAAGCCAGCTCTCCAGCGTGGCACTGCATACCAGGGAGAAGGTCCAAGCACACAGCCTGTCCTGCTGTGCACTGCCAGAAGGGGAAGCAAACAGGTAATCTTAGTATGAGATAAGGGTAAGAACTCCCAAGAGACAGAGAGCTATTACGGAAAGAGCTACTGTGTTCAGAGGTTTCTTGAGGTATGGGAGTTAAGGACTGGGCCAAAGAGTCTGGACACAGGATGAAAGGCAACCAAACCAAAGGGCAGAGGTGTCAGCAGGAAGCGAAAACAGGAGGAGAAGCTGTGGTCAGGTACGTGGTTCAGTTGAGCTGAATCTCAAGAGAACCTCACAAACCACAGAGAGTATCAGTGTTTTGTGCTAACCCCTAGGAAGGCAGGAGAATTTTGAATCAAGGAATGATATAGTTAGATTTGTGCTTTTTAAAAATTCCAACCAAAAACCAGGTGTGGTGGTGCACCCCTGTAATCCCAGTAGTCAGGAGGCTAAGGCAGGAAGATCATTGCAAGTTCAAGGGCAGCTTGGGCTACAAAGTGAGTTCAAGACAAGCCTGAACTGCATAGTAAGACCCTGTCACAAAAAGACACAAAAAAATTCCAACCAGAAGCACTAGGCAAAGAAATACCAAAGGCAAGAGATGGGGAGAAAGTGAACAGAATCCCACTGAGATGGGGAAGCTGTGTCAGACAGGAGTACAGAAGAGCGGAAGGAGAGGGCGCCACCTGCACTCTTAACACTGACCATGGGTGCTGACCACTCCTCTGAACAAATGATGCTGTACACAAATGTCATCCCCAGCAACTGTTTTTCTGGCAGGCTGGTAGGAAGATAATTAACTTAATAAATTTTCTAGATATCAGTAAGTTTCTACAAGAGAAGCCCTAAAAGGTGTCACTTGAAAGGGACAAGACGAACTAAAGCTATAGATCTTCTACTAAGGTTACAGGGGAGGGAACATCTGGGCTAGAATAACTTATAAACGCCATTTCATCAGCGAAGGACTCTCACATACACCTGCTGGGCCTCTGGAGTACAGCAGGAAGAGCAGAAAGGACTGGTTAACTGTGGGGCCAAGGATGTTGCCAGGTGTGGTGGTACACTCCTATAATCGCAGCACTCTGGGAGGCTGAGGCACACGGATCCTAAGTTTGAGCCCAGCTTGGCAACTTAACAAGAGCATGTCTCAAAATTTTAAAAATTAAAAATAAAGTATTTTTAAAAGATTACAGGAAGACACTAAGGAAGGATCATGACTGTGAGGGGCTAGCCCTGTTTAAGATCAAGTTTATGAGGCAGCGGATTGATGAGCTCAACATAGGCAGGGGTGAAAGGTACAACCATGAGGAGATACAAACTCAGACCGCTCTCCATGAAGATCACTTGGCTGACCCCCAGGGGTTAGCACCTTTTCCTGGGCCCTGGGCTTGCAGAATTTGGGCAATTCCCAATGACTTGGGGGAAAAGTGTGTGAAGGGATGCACTTAGGAAAGGACAAAAGAAACTTCTGGGTTCTGGAGCTAACAGATGTATTTGGTGCTGTATACTGAATGGGGGGGTACAAAGAATTCAAGTAAATAAACATCCAGGTATGATTCCAGGCTGGTTAATTACTAGCTGTTTGACTTCAGTGCTAGAGTCATTCAACAATTTTAGGTTCCAATTTCCTTACCTCCAAAAAAAATCCTAAAACCACCCAGCACCAAGCCTTTTAATTAGCATGTCCAGCAGATGCTAAGAAAACAAAATACTCATTCAGGCACAAGAGAAACTGCTAGTGCCACACCGGGTATATAGGAAATCCATGACAACGCTCATCTCATCCAGTTTCACTCCCTCCTCTAACGTTCACAGGCAAGGTTAAAAAGTAAAAGCCTCACTCTTCCAGAACTACTGATGTGACAGGCAACTGATACTAACTCACTACTTTGCTTTTCAATTCTCAGTTCAAAGCAAATTATGAAAGTCACCATTATACTGCAAGTGAAATTCAATATAATGTCATAGAACCGATCATTATCACCAACAAGTGCGCTAAGGGACACGTCTCCCTTTATTCTACTTCTCTAGAAATTAAACCCTAAAAGGACAGCAAGAGAACTGACTACTACACACAGGCTCTGGGCCAAGTACATGGCTGCTCCGTTCACTCTTCAAAGCCATCCTTTAAAATGCTGCGGTACTCTCCTCACTCCTTCTCCACCAAGACACCAAGGCACACAGCAGGGGACGTGACGGACTCCAAGACACACAGCCGACCACTGAAGGCCTCGGTGCAACAATGTGTCCAACGCCAAGGTCTATGCTTTGCTTTCCCCCACCCTCCCAAAAAATGCAACCTCCAATCAGTTTGCCAAATTACTGATGCTTTCCCAGTTCGTACTTACATATAATCGATTGCTCGCTCATGGTTCACCTTTTTAAAGCATTTCACTTTTAAACTATTTCATAGCTGCAAACAGATGGCTTAAACAATGCAGCTCTAATGTCCCACTGTCCGCCTGGCTGGGTGCATACAGCATGACTAGGAAAGTCTTGATTTCTCTACAGAGAATCTCTGCTCATGGAATCCCTGAAGGAAAGCCTGTAAAAATCATCTTATCAGTACTACCTTCAAATGTTTCTCAAAAGACAGGATGGAAACCTCTCTACATACAGAATGAGTCAAATGGTTGGCCACCCTATATGTCAATGAAAAAGATACTATTTAACTTAATTTTCCCATCAGGCCACTTGTGGATTGCAAATCTTAACTAAAATCAAGTATAAAGCAAGTTTCAGGGCATGCAATAATCGTAGGATGAGACAGCACACCTTTGGTTACCCTGACTAGTAATTTACAAACATGGTCCCCCAACCATCCCTTTAAGCACTGACTTCAGCCCTTTTAGGACTGAATTTTCTATTTTATTAACTAGGGTTACAGGGGGTTACACAAAAGAAAAATCAATGGACAAATGCAGACGTCTTAAAAGCCCACATACCTACTTTCCACTGGGCCCATTTTTACTGTTCTTTCATCCCAACTCCATTCCTTTGAGTCAAAATCCAATGTATTTGTCAAGGAATCAAAAGTTCATAGGTCCTTGTATCTTTTTAATTGTTATCATAGCAGTTCCAATTTTAGAGAAATTATCTTCCAATAGCATAACACGGTGACAATGACTATGAGTGCAACTCCATTCTACAGTTACAAGCTCCCTGCAAATATTTTCAAAAATCTGTATTACTATTAGGTGGAATTTAAAAACAACTGCTTTGCAACAACTTCCTATTATTGTTTTGTTGTTCTTTCTGCACAGTTTCAGGGTTAGGGAAAGTGGTATAAATTACCTTACAGAAACCCACCAAGTAACATTATCTGTTAAGGTTAAAACTTTAACTACCTTCCTGAGGTATGCTGTTGGGGTCTCATTACAGCAGGTAATCTCATATTCCACCATGCACAACACACTAAGTACCAGCATCTCCCAATTACATTGCAACATAAATCTCAAAGGATATCTGAAAAGTCTACACTGCTCCTGCACCCACTGCCGAAACACAACCACCTCTAATGGAACGTGGCAGCTTTCTAAACTAAATATTCACACAACGGGACAGGGCTGCTAGGCTCCAGTCCTATCTCATCCTGAAGAGTAGATGCTAATTAAAAGGCCACACCGCAGGAGAAATGACCAACCAGACAACTTGAGACACCACCTATAGCTTTGTTTTCCTATTTCCAAATGTCTGGCTGTCCAGCCCTACAGGGTTACACAACTCAAAGTCCCAGCAGGACTCACATGCCTTTGTGGGTGACATTCCTCATCCATAATGGTCAATATGCCTCTTCAAGAGTCCTGTCCCATGCTTCCTCAAATCTCAATACAAAAAACACAAGCAAGGACCCACAGGCTCTTTGGTGCCATCCTAAGATCTTCCCAAGTCCAATGGTTCCTCCTGTACCTCACGTCTAATGAATGTCCCTATATACAGAATGTTCTCACATCCGTCATGTCATAATTTCCATACCTGTTTGAGAGCCTGCCCACTCCACCAAAAGGTAAATATCACTAAGCAAGGGCTCCCATCTCCTAAGCAGGCAGACAGCTTGACCAACAAAACGCAGGTGAGGGGCACAAGTCGCACTCCACATCTCCAAAGGATCATATGCCAGGAGCCCAGCAGCCTCACTGGCAACCTGTGACCAGCCAGATGCTTCTCTGGTGCTGCAGAGGAAACCACCAAGTTTCACTACCAAGGACTTGCACCCGCTGCTCCCTGCCTTTACTGAGTCTGAGGTACCTAAGAAATTCTCAGAAGGGGCACCTTTTCCCCAAGCCATCACAACAGCAGAAGGTATCCAGCATACAGTCCTCCTTACCATAATCATCTGGCTATTTTTAGAACTGTTTTTACCTCAGCTAGCAAACCTGCATTTGATATAGGCTGTCATAAACAAACAAACAAACAAAAAAACCTGTCATCAGAGTAGTAATGGCTTTGAAATATCTTGCCTAAGCCAACTTTAGTCGCATCCCTCTTTACTTCAGAATTGCCAATCCCTTCAAATATTGGCAGCTGTTTATTCAGATTTTCTGATACATGAAATTTGCTGACTTTTCCCCCCTTGAGTTGATACAGATATATGAAAACTGTAAGGTTATTTTTTTTTTCCCCCTTTTTTTGGCTAGAAATGAAACTTCTCTGTCTGTGTAAAATATAAGGGCATTTAAAAATTCACCATATGTTTTAGATCAGAAGGTAAAAACAGTACAGCATCAATGTCAAACTTTACAGCTCCTGAAAGCTGAGAAAGACCCAGTGAGACACAGTTCAAGCCCTCCAGAGCCCTCTCTCCCGGGCAGTGGTCCCACCTACCTTCAGGCCTGTGTCACCAACCTTACCTTTACATATGACGTAAAGCTTACATGCGTATGATGTAAACCTACACACAGGCACTACACTGAAACGTTTAGCCCCCAAATGTTATTTTAAACTTAATTTTTCCACAGAGCCATTTCATTTTAAAAAAAGAAAAAGAAAACAAGGAGAAACTTTCCTAAAATTCCTAATCACACATCAGTGTGTATTAGCGAACATGTAATGTCAGGCTGCCTTGCACACCCACATGCTCACCACCTCCCCCTTCCCAATATCGCACACCACACAAGTATAATAAACCATGTTAATATTTCATACCACTGTGAAATATGCTGGAGTATCAATTCAACATCTGCTGTCTTTAGGGCCCAGGAGTCCCGCAGAGACACTTTCAATTTGTAATTGAGTTCTATGCTGAATTAATCAGCAGTTTATCTTTTTTACTAAAATAACGTCTTCACCACTAACCCAGATTTACATTAACAATTTATGCCAAATTACCTGCCAAGCCAAAACTTATAAGATTCTAGGCTACCATCTAGTATCACCCAGCTCTATATTTCTTTTATTTCTCTAACCCATGTACAAGAAGAGTAGAAATCCATTGTTCGAGAGCTTACAAGCCTCTACCCTAGGTGATGACCCCTCGGATGTGTAACACAGTTTCAATTTGACAGTGGAACTCACAGGGCTTCCCCTTCTTTCCCTGAAAGCCATTGTTCAGTAAGTGGTTATGGTGCAAAATTTTCATAAAATAGATTTCTAGAATGGAGTGAAATCAGTGAATCATAAAAGAGCTTCTTTTATTTCTTTCCCTAGGAAGTTATGCTATTCCAAATTTTGGTTTGGCTGGCCTACAATTGTGGGGGTGGGGGGCATGTTTTAGTGCCTCAAATTTGTGATCTGAGATCTTAGCAAATTCATAACAGAAGGGTAAAGAAATCCATTTCTTTTTTGCTATCATGATGCATACTATTTTATCAATATACTCCCTTTAATTCCACCTGTACACTCAGAAGTTACCAGCCAATTTATTCCATGTAGCTAAATCTACCTCTTGCCTCTTTCTGATTTAATAGTCCCTGGCCACAAAGAAGTTACATTCTGAAGCTTGCTGGGGTTTTGCCACAGGTGCAGCAGGCAACATACACTTTGTGAAATATTTCTTCTATATGGTATATTTTCCCCTACATTTCACAGTTACAGGAAATATGTAAAGCAAAAATATTTCAGATGGAACACCTGCTCCGAAGAAATGCATCATAAATAATTACCTATCTACTACAGAGCAAAACAAACCCTTCTCAATCTACTCTGCTAATGGTGGCACAGTACACCAACATTCAGGATGGCTTCTTCCACTATCAGCCCTAGAGGCAGCACCCAGCTCAAGTACCATGTTTAACTGGCACCCAGCAAGCGTCTGCTGATGGATTACCAACTGCTTATGTGAGAATATGAAACTCGGTGTTTATACAGCAGAGTAGAAGACATGGGAAGTTTTAGCACAGAAATATTTTTGGCAGGGAAAATAAAACCAACAAATAACTTTGGCAGTATATTATTTGTAAACATCCTTTTATTATTCCCCAATGTATCGGAAATTGATACTGTCAAAATTTACACAAGGTCACTGTGCAAATTTATCAGGGTCACCCAAGATTTGATGGTTCTTAAATTAGAGACCTGGCCCAAGAGAAATCTACTCCCATTTCACAGAGACTTTAGTGAACTAAACCTTCCTTCTTCCTCTCTTCCAGCCAACTCCCCTTTACTCTTGAAACTAAATAGGTAGAATAAGAATACTTCCTAAAATCTGTTTCACCCCTTCCCTGAAATATGTCACTTCCAATTTCAAAGGCAGAATGTAACAGCAAGGGTGAAAATGAAACCTCTACCACTGTAACTGAGGCTGCAGAGGTACAGAGGCAAGGAAGGCAGACTTGGGCAGAGGTATGGTATGAAGATTTAGGTGGGCATTTCAAAGTCAAGGAAGGCTAACAAATCCCAAGATCAAAAGGAGAAAACTAATTACTTCTGAAATCTAAATGCTATAGAGTAGGAACAAAGTCCTGCTCTTGAATCATCAGACCAAAGACCAGTAACCTCAACTCATGAAGCCTATTTCTGCCTCTCCAAAGTTGGCGGCCAGAGTTTCCAATTCAAGAGGAAAAACTCACTTTTTGAAAGACCTACAACTAAAGGTAGCTGGCGGGAGGTGTCACCATCAAAAGTGTTTCTAATTATCATCTATTCTGACTTTAACATAGAATTCTCCGAATCACCCAGGAAACCATAAATCATGCCAACTTCAATATCATTCATTATTAAAATTAAGTAGTTAATGCCACTGAAAATTTACCACTAAAAATAACTCCACATGGGGCTCCAGGGATTGTACCTTAGGGTTCTAACACCTCTAAAACTTAATGTTTTATGTTAAATAAACCAGAGAAAAATTATTGAGGAAAATGGATATACTTTTTAATCCAACTATAAAAACACAACTTACTACATGTAATCCTTCACATCCTAAGGAAAACCAATAAGCAGGAATTATGACCAAAAACACATGACAGAAACAGCCTCAGGAAAGCATCCAAAAAGAACCTTTCAATATTTAAACAAACGCATAATCAACCAAATTACTGCCCAAATCAGTGTAAAAAGCAGGTCAAATGTTTCAACTGTTCCATCTAAACACTTCCACAACTGCTTTACTTCTTAATCAACAAGGGACCCACCAAAACCACAATGGGACACCAGTTCATACCCACCAGGATAAATGTTACCCAGAAGCTGATACAAATCCTGGTGAAGATGTGCAGAAATTAGAACCTCCAAGCACCACTGGTGGAGTAGACACTGGTGAAAGATCTGAGTTCCAGAAAAGGTTAAATGCAAAGTTACCATATGACCTGGCAACCCAACACTAGGCACATATCCAAGAGAATTCATAACTTATGTCCAACACAAAAACTGGGACATAAGTGTTCACAGAAGTCTTATGAATACAGCTAAAAGTGGAACAATCCAAATGTCCATCAATTAATGATGGAAACATAAAATGTGGCTATGTCCACACAACAGAACACTATACAACCATGTAAAAGGAATGAAGCACTGATACACACTACAGCTTGAAGGAAACATTAAGAAAATATAACTGAAAGCAGTCTGTCACTGCATGTATGATGACATTTACATAAAATGGCCAGAGCAAGCAAGTCTACAGAGAAAAAAACAGATCTGTTACTACCTAAGGGTAGGCAGATTTAGAGAGGTATGGACTGACTGCTAATAGGTTGGTTTTTTGTTCTTTGGTTTTTTTAAAGGATGATAAAAACATTGCAAAATGAATTATGGTAGTAGTCATACAGCTTTGTGAGTATTAAAAATCACTGAATTCTCCACTTAAAATAGGTGAACTGTATCAGTGTGACATATATCAAGCTGTTATTCAATAATAAGGCACCAACATTTCTGTTATTCTATTTTGGAGGTAAGAAAACTGGAGTGTAGGAAAGTCATGTAACTTGCCTGAGGTCACACAGCTGGTCAGTGATGGAGATTACAATAAACAAAAATGTCAGCGTAAGTCCTTGAAAGCATTCAATACAAAAGAATTTTGGTTCTAACTCCATGTTTTTTTCCTCCAGACATGCAAGATACATAAACAGATGCAACCACGAGAGAAACATAACCTTAAAATCTGGAAAAGTAAGTCATGTTCAGCTCATTAAGCTGATACCCACTCAAGTACTGTAAGAAAAACAGTCTTATTAAACACCATCAACAGACATAGGAAAAAAATCATCATTTATAATAGCTGTCAAAGGTCTGATTTTTTTAAATTTAACATTTACTTAAAACTCTGTGTTTGATGCCAACAGGGTTCAAGTTGCACAGGAAGGTGCTTCGGCTAAACACTGATAGCCTTCCTTGATCTCCATTGTCTGCTGCGTGGGTTCCGCCAGCAAACCTCCCAGCGAGTGGTCACCTTCCCATGGAGTCATTAAGCCTCTGAATGTCAGCTGGTGGGATTAGCCAGCAGCTTCCACACCTGAGCCCCCATGGCAGGGACAGAGGCATTTGGATCAAGATCACTAATGAATACAGAATTCATATGCTGCTTGTCAGGGCTCCTGAGCTCCAAGTCCACAGATGCAACCTAAATAAGACGGAGGACTGAACAATTGTTGACGAAGATTAAAAAGTTTTGGCAGTTGGGGAAAAAAAGAGCACCTCATTATTCAAATATGATAGTCTTGCTTATTTTTTATTTTTGTTCAAGTTATTCATGATTTGCCTCAAACGGACAAATGCCATTCACCAGTATTTAAAGAGTTCTTGGTCTCATTACTAAATTTGAGGAGGGCTATGCCATCTGTACATCAGCTACACAGAGAAAAACAGCTCTCTTGTAAACAGTATTTGGAAACTTGAGGGGGCAAGCACAAGACATGTGAGGTAAAGGACAGTTAAAGGATAAAAAGAAGACATTAAAATTCAAGAGGAAAAAAGGCTCTTCCACAGCCAAATAACCTACTTATGTTTGCCAATCTTTCCCTCCAGCTCCATCTCTCTCCCTTGCATCTTCCCATTTTTGGGTCCCTCCATCAGAGCTCACGAAAGAGGTAAGTTTGTGCACCCTCTGACACTTACCTGGCTTTGTGCCGCCTCCACAAGACCTAACTAAAGAAAAGGAACGGTCCCAACAGCCCACGCCACTAGTGAACCAGAGTAAGATGTCTGCCCCCTCTGCTGTCAAAGAACAATGGGCCTAGCAAAGTGGGAGAGTAGCACAGTTGGCGCTTTCATCAGGGAACTCCAAAGGCAAACTGACTAGGGCTCAAGTCTCGACTCTATCACTGACCAGCTGTGTGACCTCAAGCACATTACATTACTTCACTACACCCCAGTTTTCTTTTCCACAAAATGCAATAATAATGTAATGACCTCACAGGACTATTGAAGAGTGAAGAAGACAACGCAGAAAAAGCTGTTGAAACAGAGTCTGGCAGGAGCAGGCATCAGCTATCATGATCACAGTGCTTTCAGGCGCCCACAAACCCAGTAAAAAGGCAAATACTTTCAAGGCCTGCGTTACGTGTTAAATGGACTTTGTCTAGTGGCGTCATGTCTACTACTTCGGTCTTTCAACATTAAGCTTGCAGGAGGGAAAGAAGGTTCCTATCTACCTATGTATAAATCACCACACCTGATGCCAGCACGAATAAACACATCAGTGGTTGCTATGTGACGTCTGTACCCTACTATTTAATAACTAGAAAGTAAAAATGGCTCCCATATTTTAGAGCCAATTTTGTGCTTTATCACCCACATCTAATCCTAAAGCAACCTGTGGATAGCCAGGGCTCTGAATTCCCATGTCAAAGACAAGGACCCCCAACTTGCCCAGAGTCACAGTGAGTTCACTGCACACAGACTGGTGGCCCAGTCCCCCAGCGCCTATGCCCTGTGCTATCTCCATCTGACCATACCAAACTCATGCCCTGTTTTTCCTCTGAGACCACCCTATGTGTCAAAGTGAACAAACTTTTTTTTAATCAAAATAATTCAGATCTCTCATTACTGTCTATCTGCAAAGCACAAAAGAATCTGCAATTCTGGCGCAATTTTCTCTTACTAGAGTTAAAGGTTACTTCTAAAGTTTACTGTCAGAACACCATGGCAGTACCAAGTCTTCCATTATTTAAAGTGGATCTATAGCTGCCTACAATAACAGATTAATTGTTTCTTCAGTAGCTAGGTGCTTGGCATCTAGTCTGTAACTACAAGCCTTTAGGGCAACAGCCGCTCACATCCTTAGCAATCTCCAAGGGCTTCTCTAGAGGCCAGCACTGGCCGAGTGATAAAATATTACTCCATGAATCAGTCGGCTGAAGTGGCACTTACATATGTCACCATCGATCTGTGCAGCTCCCCTCTGAAGGGTACAGGGTAAGAGCTCATCCCCGAGCACCGAAACCAGAGAAAGGCCCATCACAGTTGGCACTGACTAAGCATGTGCTACTTGAAATTGAAGACACACTAAGACTGGGAAAAAAGATCCTGCTGGTGTTAGCATGCCTCAGGCAGTGGTAGAAGCTTCAGCAAGTCATCTTCAAAAGGCAGAGAGCCAGAGCTCTAGAAACCTGCAAAAATTGGCTAAGCCTGCAGTCTTCATTTCTTTAAGTTGAGCGTCTTCAAAGTCTAGAATTCTAACTGTAGGGCACAGCAGCTGCCACTGCAGATCTGATCCTCTCAGCTTTTGGCAGCTCTCAACTTGAGATTCTCGCAAAAGAATTTTTCAAGTTGCTATTATTGCCTGTCATGGATTTATAAATATTGTGCAGTATCTGCTGTGGCATGGCTCTCATGGGACGCCAGAGCGTGCCAAATGCATAACAGAATGAAAAACAGTTTCTAGTCTTCAAATAAATGCTAATTTTTTAAAACTGCGCTCAAATGATGTGTTTGGTGACCAACTTCAATAGTACAGAGTATGTATCAGAGAGGGGGGAAAAAAGCTGATTGTCTTTTCCAGCAGCATTCAGCTGCTACTTTCATTAAGCTTGTTTAATTAGATTCCAGATGCTAATTTGCAAGTCGATACCAGAGGGTGCAGGACAGTTTGCCTTTGAATCATCTCCCTGTGATGTGAGGGTCCTGCCGCACACCACTACCCTTCGGCAGCCCTTGCACAGTATTCTGACAATTAGTGCAAAGAGGGAACGGTATTGATCTTGACAGACTAAATATTAATCTTCTACCCATTTTAATGAATTGTAGTCTTCAAGAGTTTAAATTTCTCACCAGGCCCAATGAACATTCCCCCTTATAAAGAAAGAAAATGGAAGGAAAACTAAGTTATCTGATTCATTTCCTTAATTTCCTCCCCCACCTACAATAAAATCTGTACTTTTATTTCAATAATTTTAAAAGATACAAACCTCTACCAAACTACCACCGTATTTCCAGGGACAAAGGTCAAATCCCTTATGCTAACTGGACAGTGCACCCAAAAGCCCACTGTGAAGTTACTGCCAGCGTCCCCGTCCAGTTAGCCTATGGGTAACAACCTGTACCAAGAATTTAATTCTTTTGTCAGCCTTAACAATGGAAGGAGAAAAATCCAAAGCAAAGACTTTCTGCAATTCATCATCATACACACACAAAAAAAACCCTCAAATAACTGACCTTTTGTCATCGGATCAACCCACACATTCAAAATCCACAGTTCTAATACACTGGTATAACATCTGGATAAAGATGTATGCTGATAGAAGTATAGCATGAAACCTATCACCAGTAAGAAATACAAGTTTTATGCTTTCAATGCTATCGCAGCAGTCTAAAGTGAAGTTACTAGACTGCTTCAAGGATGACTGATTTGGGAACTACAAAATATTATCCACTCATCAACAAATACTGGCTGAATTCCTTCTAGGTTTCACTTTCCATGCTACATGGAAGGAAACAATGGATGAGCACAGTCTCTGCCCTCTAACTTCCAGGGCAAACTAATAGCAAGAGAAAAAAAACAAGAAAAGAGAAAATTATAGGATCACTTGGGGTAGTAGTTGTACCACAATGGGGTGAGAATTTCTTAAGCACCTTAAGTTCACTAATTAGACAGCAATCTGTCAGAAACTGAACCCAGTGCTTTCACTTAAGGCAAGTTGCTGGCTCAGTCAACACAGCAGAGGTCCACCTCAGGCCCATCTTAAGAATCCCACCTGGGCCACACCGGGCAGCTTTTCTGGCCTGTTCTTCCCAATGAACATGTGCCCCATCTCAACTTCCTTCACTCGTGTACTTCATGGGACACCTGCTTTGCTGACTCAGTCTCAATGCTACACACTGTTGAAGCACCCTAGCTGTCTTCCCGTTATCTCAAAAACAGGTTCATCACTTTCCACGTGGCAAAGAAAGTCCCCTCGGGGCTGGGGATATACCTCAGTGGAATAAGCGCTTGCCTAGCAAGCGCAGGGTCCTGAGTTCGATCCCCAGTACCACAAAAAAAAAAAAAAAAAAAGAAAGTCCCCTCTATTTCCCAGGTGGGTTCTGATGACCCAAATTTTGCTTCAGCTCAGGGTTATCCTGTCTCAAGCCAACAAGCATATACTGAATATGGAGACAGAACAGACGGTTTCATGGCCCATGATCTGAAAGAGTTCCATCTCCCACAGGCAAGTGGAGACAACATTCTTGAAAAGAGCCATCAAACAGTGGGGCAGGTACGTCCAGCAGAGCACAGGAGCACAAATGAATGAGGAAGCCATGGAAGGCTCTGCCGCCAGCCACCAGCAGAGAGGGAGGAGGTGACGGCAAGCAGGAACGCACTGTGTTCCAAGGACAGTGAGCACCAGGAATGGCTGAAGGGGACATATACTCCCCCAAGGTTAATATTCACCCCCAGGCTTACACACAATGGAGATACATCAACACATTCTTAGTTCTATTAATCGTATGCACCCATTTTCATGTGTCTTAGAGAAAACTATAGCCAGCATATCACACCCGGGATTTCACAGACACAAACTATACTCTAAAAAGATTCTTAAATTAAGAACGAAGGAGTTGGTGGAAAGAGCAGGAAGGGACTGGAAAGGGGCACTTGGAGGTAAAGGAAATGCTCTGTATCTTGATTTGAGTGGCAGTTATTTGTCATTACAAATGCCAAAACCTGTGGAGAGTACACTTAAAATCCATGCTTTTTTATGACACAAATTATATCTCAATTTATTAAAAAGCTAAAGAATACTTTCTTTTTTTTTTTTTTGTGCGGTACTGGGGATTGAACTCAGGACCCTGCGCTTGCTAGGCAGGCGCTTATTCCACTGAGCTATATCCCCAGCTTCTAAAGAATACTTTCAATAAAAGTAACAATACAGGTAGAACTTGACTCTGGCAAAGAAAAATGCACTGTACAAATGACAAGTTCAAGAACCAATCCTAGATTAGCCCTGCCCAATAAATTTTCTAGCTACGTTACTATTTTAACGGGATCAACATACATTTATTCATTCATTCATTTAGAGGTGCTGAGATCAAACCCAGGGTCTCACGCATGCTAGGCAGCAGTCTATCACTGGGCTATACCCCAAGCCCAACATAAAACCAGACATTAAAATGTTTTGTATTAATTCTTTGAAATCTGACATATATTTTCTACCCACAGCCCTCTTCATCAGGCTAGCCACATTTCAAGCATTCGATAGCTTGTGTGGGTAGCAGCTACCATACTGGACAGGGGAGTTACAGAAACACTAGTGGTTTTTAAGCAGAGAGGGATCTTCATTCCATAAATGCCACAGTTACTTTTGATGCACAAATCTTCTAGTCTAAGCCCAGCAATATCCACAGCACAGATGCACAGATTTAGGACAAAGGGGGGGGGCATCCTCTAATGTAATTTTTGTTTTAACCATAAACCTGGGAGATTGTTTCATGAGTTTGATTCTAAAAGTTACTGTCTGGCAAACAATTTATAATTATGATAGCCTGAAAGTGGCCCCTGGAAATGTAACTCTGTGCACAGAGCTGTTATCCCAGCACACCATAGGGGATATGAAGGGCTGTTCTAGGTTTCTGTCTAAGATAACTCCAGTCCTTTCCCAAACTGAAAGGGAAAAAAGGTGATTTAGTCACCTCACCCTGCATGCTCTATTCAGTCAATATGGGAAAAAAAGTTATGGAGGCTTCTTGCCACAGAAAGGAAAATTAAAAGTTTAGAAATCTGAGACCAAGAGCTGGGTGTGATGGCAAACACCTTTGTAATCCAAGCGCTTGGGAGGCTGAGGCAGAAAGATCGCCATGAGTTTGAGGCCAGCCTGGGCTACATAGTAAGTTCAAGACCAGCCTGAAGTACATAGCAAAACCCTGTCTCAAACACCCCTCAAAAAGAAAAGAAAAATTTGAGACCAAGATGTCTATGTTTCCATGAATCCTATGCAAATACAGAGCTAGAAATGACCCCAGAGCCTACTTCTCCTTCACAAGGAAGAAGGCACTGACACTGTCTTCCCAACCATGCTAGGCAGCCTCAGCCTCCCACGGCCACAGCATCTGCAGCCACCAAAAGCGAGCAGCATGGCCAGCACAGCCAGTTGCTTGTTCTTCCTAAGCCTTTTAAGTACCTCTTACCATGAATTTATATTCTTAAAATACTGCCTACTGACAGCATTATACTTCTATCAGTTTGCTTGTATTATCTGCCTTCTGTTTACTTTAAAATTCAAACACCAGAGCAGGTACTACTTTCACCTTAATAGTGATTCTCACTGATTATTAGTGTGTTAAGTTTGAAAGCTTAAAAAGCTGAAATGGTAAATTTATATATAATCAATCTGAAATGGGTATTGATTCAACCTATTTCAAAGTCTCACAGGTAATAAAGAATATAAAGTGTTTTAAGTGAAATTAATTGATCTAAGAAACACTTTCCCCAGATTGATAGCAGAAGTTTTACTGATGTTGACATTTCTCTTTCCTCTCGCACATCACATCAGTATTACATTCACAGCCTTTGAATCATTCTAAACACAGTCTTAAATAATGTAAAGTTACTTTAGTAGAGTGTTAAGTCACCATTAATACACCTCATACATTCCACTTTTTCTGCAAGTCTCATTTTTCTTTAACATATGGAGGTCCCAATCAATTGGAAATAGAGCTTCCAAGAAAATTTGAAAAGATTAATGTGGCTTAAAAAGGGGCTTGACATTAAAAATCCTCTGGTTAGAAAACTAAGGAAGTCTTTTTCCTTTTCTTTTTCTTTGTAAGTGACCTAGTATATATTACTTTTTCTCTATGTATTTAAGAACCCCAAATAATGCTGATATGGGAATAAATTTTCCCACTCAGAAATGAGAACAGAATCCTAATTTCATTTATAATTTTATACTTGGCCCTATTTACTATACTTAGAGCAAGGCTATCATTTTTTTAGAAAACATCTATCTGAGTTCTACACATTTCAATTCCCAACTATCTAAGAAAGGGAAGAATTCTGGTCTGCCGACCAAGCCCCTGATCCGTGCTGTTCTCCAGTGCGAGGGGGGCAGCGGTCTCTGGCAGACGCCCCCGTGCTGCTGATCAGCGTCCACCGCCCACATTCACAGCCTTCAGTAACTCCCAGCCCAACCTACAGGGCAGAGTCAGCTTCAGAGCTCCTGTGACACTTAGTGCTCCAGTGACAAGGAGGAGGTAAAAGAACAAATGTCTTTAATATGTGATCTTCCCTAGAGAAGATGAGATATAAAGCCCTATCTAAAGTAATACCTAGCCATATTTTGGTTCCTAAACCAAATACTGCAAAGTCAGAAATGACAGAAACCTACACATTAAGAATGAAGTAAACCACTCATAATTGCATCCTAATGATCAAAAAGAAATTATACTCCCTTAGCCATCAAAACACCAAGAGCACATGATGAAAGCTGCCTTTATGACTTATGTGGCTGTGTGTACCGGTTTGGTGGCCTGGAGGAGGTACAGTGAAGAATAATGCAGTACATGAGCATCCAAGCATAGTAAACACTCCTCCAAAGTGGCAATGAAAGATCTATGGATTTGTTCCTGGAGGGGGTTTCTTGGGCAGCAGAAGGTTGCTCATCTGGGGGAAGGGGAGAACAGCTATCATTAAAACAGACTTAGAATGTCTTCCATAAAATACCACCTCCCCAATCACCAAAGAAAATACAGTAAAACAATCTCTTCTAAATATATTTTAGACACTAAGTCCAATACCCTGAGAAAACATCAGGCACACATGACCTTGTTCCCTGCTTCTGCAAGATGCTAAACAAGCCAGGCATGGAGGTGCATGCCTGTAATCCCAGCACTCAGCAGGCTGAGGCAGGAGGATCACTGCAAGCTTGAGGCCAGCCTGGGTTACAAAGTGAGTTCAAGGCTAGTTAGAACTGCAGAGTAAGACCCTGTCTCAAAAAGACAAAAAAAAAAAAAAAAAAAAAAAAAAAAAAAAAAAAAAAAAAAAGATGCTAAACAATCTACAGGGATCTTAAAAGATTGCCCCCATTTTTAGGCCAGGTCTGTGTGCCGTGTGACATGCAAAGTCACACACAGTTGCTCTATTCTTAGTGAGAAAACAGAAAAACCTGTCATTTTGAGGTATCGTTACAGGAAATCTTAGTATACAAGAAAATATTCTGCACCGCAGCAGCATTTATAGCTAGGAGCCCCAAACAGCTCAACAGCCAGGGCAAAAAGCAGAACAGTGTCAGCTCAAGTCCGAAGGAGGATACAAAAGGGCGGCTATGAAGGCACACTTTCCACAGAGCCACCCTCTCCATAAACATACTACCTGCGCCAAAGACCATTCCGACAACGACTGGACAAGCTCTGGAGGAATCAACAGTTTGTAAATATCTGACACACAACTGGAAAAATATCTGAAAGGATAAAACTACAGGGACTTACATACCTCCATATCTGGCCTAAATTTATCTTCAAACACAGCCATTGCTGCCAAGGAACCAGAACCTGTAAGAAAAAGATGCACTTTTAGTTTTGTTTTTTGGGTTTTTTTTAACCAACTCTCAGCTCTTCTATCTCAGGTTCACCTCAGAGTAGGAAACAGCAAAACATGCCCATGTCACATTCAAGCACAATGTAAACATTAACACTACAGAGCCGCGCCAACCAAGAAGAAAGCAGGACTAGTCCAAAGCCCAAAGCCACACTTGCCACTAGCTCGAGTCAGTCCAGAACTAGCTCTACTTCTACCACTCACAGGTTTAATTGTAAATTATTCATAATAAAATGAGGAAGCACAAAAATGAGGTTATGGAGAATGTGTATTTTTTTAGAAAGTGAACGCCACTTAATCTCACATCTCCTGTGTGGTGCGGCTTGGGCTCCATGTTGTGCCTTGGCAGGCTGCTGGGCAAGTGCTAAACACCAAGCCGTTGGGAAGAGTACACTGTTTAATGAGCTGGCCCTGATAGGGTCACCTTGACACGCAGGGAAGAAACTACTGCACCAGCAGTGGTAATAGGACTGCAAGCTACAGCCACCAGGTTACTCCAGCTACGACTGTAAAACACTTTATTATGTGGCATTTATTTGGAGCTATTATTTTTAGCTTGTACTTTGAAGAGTAACAGCTGAGTAGACAAAATGACAGACAAAGAAACAAAAATTTACTATCACAATAGCGAATGGCTGAAAGGTTATGCTGCATAGGTATTAACAGATAGCAAATTTATCCCTACCAAAGTAGACATAAAGGCATTTAAGTATGAGCTCCCTCAGAATAGATGCAAAAGGCAGCTCAGCACTATTTGAAAATTTAAACTTGCTTTGTTCAGAAACCAGAGAATCTTTAGAAAATCATCATCTTGTCTGTACAGGATCCTGGTCATATTTCAGGATACTCTACTTTTGGAGAGAGGACAGAGTTGCCCACAATTTTTTACTCCAATTAGAAGATTTTTTTGGCATTTATTACTTTTTAACTTGTTTTGCATAACACTATCTATTTAGCTGGGTCAGAGAGAAAACCATATTTTCTATTTAAAATGATTTGTGTGCATCGCTTGACCACCTCAATGGTTTAGCAAAGGAAAAAGGCAGCGATTAAACAGTTTCAAATGAGGTGTCCTGCTGATTTTATCAAGTCTGCTGAATGTATAATGAAAAAGGGGAAGCTGACAGCAACGCTGCACTGAGGAAATACAGACTACCTTATCTGAACCATTTAAGGAGGTCCAATTATAGATCAAATTTAAAGGGTAGAAACAGCAGATTTACAGACACAAATCAATGAACATGGTAATCCCAATGAATATGACAGATACTCCTGTTACAGAATATTGCTGCGGTTGAGGATCATTACCTTCACGGCACCAGATACATCACATCTAAAGCAGTAGGAAGCGTCAAGTGTAGACCAGCATTACAAGCAATGACTATTCATTTAAGCTTTGGGAGCAAAAGGCAACCCCATTTCCCCCCCACACAATTTTTTTTTCCTCCTTAGGAAAAAAAACCCTGAAATAGAGATGTGAAGGGCTATTAAAAGCCCCTTTGGGAAGGAGACTGAAATTAAGCAGCTGTAACACCAGTGGACCCAGAAAAAACAAGCATATTTGCAAAAGTAAATTCACCAAACCAAACCTCTGGATTTCAAAGAAAAATGTCCTTGAGAACAGGTCAGATTCTACTGCATTTTAGGGGTTTACCAGGTCACCCTGAGACTCATGAGGTCAAGAGGGAAAAGTATGTTTTAAGGCTCAGGTAAGAACCAGTCTCACTAGTTTAAAAAAAAAAAAATTGCTTTCCTGTGGAAAACAAAGGACAGCTGTCAAGGAGAAACAAGAAAATTGCAAATGAGGACCTCTCAGAAAGAAATATTTCTAGATACAAAATACTCCTGCAAAGCGGACAACAGCAGGCATGCCTTTTCCAGAGTGGCCCCAGATTATCTTCCCTAGGAGCCCAAGGGTAAAATGACCAGAACCTTGAAATCAACATGTAAAAAGGACAGAAGACCAGTATCTTCCAAGAGCTAACAACTTTGTGAAGAACTGTTATAAAAAGAGGCTTTGTTTTTCCTAGGCACGTATTTCCTTCTGCTCAGCTTCAGCTTCCTCAGCAGTTATATTTCCTTCTGCTTCAGTATTTTCAGAAATGAAAAAGTATTTCCCTCAATAGAATCTCTTATCAGAATCTTTATCAGAAACGCAAGCTCTGTCCAGTGCGGAGAGCCACCCTATGTCATCAGAGGTGCTTTTTGCAGCTGGTCATGGGATAGACGAACACAGGAGGGCCACAGGCTCTTACTACCCTGTACAACACCTCAATCCCCAAGACTCACAGAAACTGTCTGAAGCCAGGCATGCTGGCGCACTCAGGAAGGAAGGGAATGGAAGGGAAGGAGGGAGGGAGGGAAGGAAAGGAAGGAGGGAGGGAGGGAGGGAAAGAGGAGGAGACAGAGAAAGAGACAGAGACAGAGACAGAGACAGAGACAGAGAAAGAGAAAGAGAAAGAGAAAGAGAAAGAGAAAGAGAAAGAGAGAAAGAGAGAAAGAAAAGAAAGAAAAGAAAGAAAAGAAAGAAAAGAAAAAGCAAGCAAGCAGGAGCTTCATAAACTGCCTGATTCTACTTCCCCTAAAAATCTCAAAGACATGCAGGCCCCAAAATAAATCTGCAAAGAAAGGTAAATGCAACATTAATGATAATCTTCACAGGCAAATTATCTCCTGCTCCAATCTCTAGAAAAGAGAACAAGGGCACCCTTTTTTAGAAGGACAGAGAAGTACTGAGAAGGCACACAAAGTGACTGTCAACAGGTTCCTAGGTAACTCTGAATGCCTCTGCTACCTAAAAGCAGGTGAGACTTTACACAGCACCACCACTGTCCAAAGCAGTGAGAGAACACGATGCAAATCCTCACATAATTGCAGGGCAATACAATGGGGAAGCAAGGGAAAAAGAGTTGGCCTTTTTTTTAAAGGTAAATTAAATGAGACCAGTACTCTCTAATGATTTTATTCAAGTTTCCTAGATATTAGTCCAATGCCCAAAACTCTATATAATAAACCAACAGACAAATGCTGTACAGGTACAACCACTATGTGGCCCACAGAAAGAACATTCAAGCATTACATCTCAGTTTCCCCATAAACTACAAATGAGGCCCTGAGCCATCCTCACATCAGTGTCAAGCTCTCTAACCGGGGGTTCTCTTCACAACACCAAAGCTAAGAAAGCATTTTGGAAGAACACTTTCCCTGTATGTTCTATTCCAAAGACAAGGACCCCTTAGATGGCAGAGCTACACAGCATCCCACCAAGGAGGAAGCACAGAAAAGGCTAGAGGGTAGTGTGCAGTACAAGACCTCTGCCTCCACAGCAAGGTCAGGTAAGGAGGTGGCCACCACCACTGTGGGGTGCTTTCCACCGAAGCAGACCAGGGGCTGAGGCCTGTGCTCTAAGAACCCACAGCCCAGAAGGGAGAAGACAGCACCTGAGGGAAGCACCCATACAGGTCCCTATGTTTTATGTCGTTTAATCACGCTCACAGCAACCCATCGAAGGGGCAGACATCCTGTCTAGGGTTATAGCACTAACAAGCATGGGTCAGGGCTCCTGTCTCCACTGTGACCCACATCATTCTCTCATACAGGAAGGCCTGCATGCCACAACACAGTTCAGAGAAGGCACACATGACCTTCCATGACCAAGTCCTGCCTCCCTCAGGCCTGATCCCTCTCCAACACTCACCCCTGCTACTCCAGCAACACTGACATTTCCTAAGTCCCCAAGCCATTTCAAACCTCCTCATCTTGGCACGTGGCAACTCTACCAGTCCCTTAACAGTCCACGGAATTCCTAGCCATCCTTCAAATCCCACTGAGATATCACTCCTCCCAGAAGGACTCCCTGATCCCAGCTGCCCCCTAAGTTTATGAACTCTCCACCCTGCAGCTTGCCCACCATCTCACAGAAGCCTGATACTAGTGGGCTCTGGCAGATCGTGAGCACCGAAGAGAAGCGTGTGGAAGTAACCTGTGTTGAGCTGAGAACACAACTGTCCACAGGGGAAACTGTGAGGAGTGAAAATAGCAGTAAGTACTTTAATAACCTGCAGAAGAACATTTATTCTGCAACAGGAGGCCTGCAAATCCCACCTGGGAGACTCAGCAACTTAGTGAGATCCCATCTCAAAGTGAAAAGGACTTGGGCGGGGCCCTCAGTGCAAAGGCTCTGGCTCAACAACCCAATACTGATCCCCCCAAAAAAGGAGAGAGAGGGAGAGAGGGAGAGAGGGAGAGAGAGGGAGGGGGAGAGAGAGAGAGAGAGAGAGAGAGAGAGAGAGAGAGAGAGAGAGAACAAAAAACCTTAATTCATCATACGAGGCTGAATAAAAGACAAACACAGATGTAACACAAGTTCAATTTTCAAAGAAGCAAAAAAGAGTTTAAAGGCACACATCCACGTTCCATGTATTTTTACACCCTCACCTAAGGTACACCACACACGTCACAAGAGTGTGCTCCCCTCCTTAGATTTCCACATCCTGCTAGCAAAGCTCCTCCTGTCTCCTCAACCACCCCAACTCCTAGCCCACTGGGAAGCCAGGCTGTAGACCAGGGGTAGGGGAGAGCACATAATTTGGGCCCTTGGCCCCAACAGAACCAGGAACTACTGTCTGCACACCTCAACCCACAGCAGCCGTTATGTGGGCACTGCCTGGCCTCAGCCACCCCAACTCGGTGCTCATTAAACTCTGTCTGCAAGTGGCGCCCTGTGGTGTCCTAGAAAGAGTACAGCCAGGCCTGCTCCACTGCAAACTGTTAGGTGCTGACCCACCCACAGACCTTCCTGCCGACACAGTAGTCAACATATCTGCTGACCTCCAGGAGATAGGAGCCACAAACCCACGCCACAGGGCCCCATCTCCAGCCAGGCTTTTAAAATGACATTCCTGTGAATCACAGGTCACTGGCAAGCCAGAAAAAGAAAAAAAAAAAAACCAAATTTCTGTAAATAATGTAACATAAAAGCCCTAACACTCAGAAAAACATATGCAACACGCTCAATAGCTAAAAAGAGCTCATGGATAAACAACATCAATATTCCAATAAAGAGACAGCAGTTTACAAAAAAACTAGGCAGAGGTTTATACTCACTTAGAAACACCATCAGTAATCAGAGAAATAGGAATTAAAGCCACCATCTTTTGCTTTCTAAATTAGCAGAGATTAAAAAGAACAACAGACAGTGCTGACAAAGACATGGTGAAATGAGCACATGGATGTGTTGGAAGAGGTGAACTCTAATGGGAATTCACAAACATCAGCGAGAAATGAAAAGCACACACCCACCAAACCAGCAATTCTACTGCCTGCAAGTTTGTCTACAGAAATGAACGAACCGATACCTGCATTATGTATATAAAAAGATCACTGTTCAGATTAAAACACACATTAAACCTAGAGATAATAAAACACTACAAGTCAGTAAACATGACAAAACAGAGGCAATTTTGGCAACTGAAAAATGTCCATGATACAGTATGTAGGGGAGGCTCCAAAGCAGTATTAACAGACATGCTTATGAAATGCATTTTATACAAATCTAGGAGAACATAAATCAAAATATTATGTTTATTTGTGAGTGGGGCTATTTTTATTTTAACTGTTTTTGTTTTTTTCTTCAAAGAGCATACATTACTTGCAATTTTTTAAGGTATAAACCTGGAGAAAATTCAACATTGTGAAGGGATGAAAACAGTAAGCGAAACACCCATCACCTTGCAGCTGTCACATCTTTATGTCTCACAGTATCAGCAAGCAGCTCACTCCTGAAAGTTATGCGCAGGGGCCTAAAGGTCCATCCACGCATGAGTTAACAGTCACAAGGAATGAAAGCAATCAATCATCACAAACAAAATACACCATGTCTCTCTCTACCACCACCCTTTGGAGGGCACCCTTCTGAGGGCTGTCTTAGAGATAAAATGATCTTACCAATAATGTCTTTGAGCATAACAGCAATGAGCCAGATCCCACTCATCCAGAAATGTAGCTTGGCAAACAGCTTCAATAACCTTACGCGGCATAAGAAATTTCCAAGCACAGTGGTTTGCCCTTCAGGGACAGCAGGTAGAGCAATCCCACTTTACCTAAGGGGACGGAAGCTCAGAGGTGTGAAACTTGCCCAGATCATGTGGCAAGTGTTTAGCAAAACTGAGATTTCTAAGCCAGATCTTTCTCCATTTAAAGTGTGCGACAGGGGCTGAGGATATAGCTCAGTGGAATAAGCGCCTGCCTAGCAAGCGCAGGGTCCTGAGTTCAATCCCCAGCACCGCCAAAAAAAAAAAAAAAAAGTGTGCGACATTCTTTCCATTCCACCATGTTGCCTCTTAAATAGCAAAGCCAAATGCTCAAGTCAAGATTACCAAGTAAGCCTGGAAGAGGTAGCTATCTTTTCTTAGCTTCCTATTCCCAAAACAGGTATGCTTTCAACCTGGTGTTTCCTTCCAATTTCAACAGAGCAATCACCACACATCTGGTTTAGAGTTAATTTGTGTGGTTTTACCTGGAAATTCAAATGAGACTAGAATTTTAGTTAAATGTTTTAAATGATTAAACATATGCCATTCACTGTTTTGTAATGACGCTCAAGTACCTGTTCCAAAGCATTTATATTAAAATAGCCCAATGGAGGGGGCCTTAAATTTGTCTCCATTTTCTTAAACTTCAGAAAGTCTTCGTGATCTTATCCACATTAGTACATGTTAAGTATCCTTTTTCCAAAACACTTGGAATCAAGAGTGGTTTTCTAAGTTCGATTCCCAGTACCACCAAAAAAACAACAAAAAAGAGAGTAGCTTTGTATTTTTCAGTGTGTGTGTGTGTGTGTGTGTGTGTGTGTGTGTATGTGTGTGTGTGTAATATCTTGGGGATGGAACAAGTCTAAACAGGAAATTCATTTCACCTTATACACATAGCCAGAAAGTAACTTTATATAAGATTGTTAGTGTGCCTAAGTTCTGACTGTGATCTGTCACATGAAGTAAGGTGTGGAAATTTCCACTTGCGGAATCGCATTGGGATTCAAGAGTCCGATCATGAGCATTTCAGATTTCAAATGCTCACCTATATTTCAATTTGAACCTAACTTTTTCTGAAAGAACCCAATTTAGGACAAAATCTGAAATGCATCACAAAAATTTTACAACCTAGATATTAATTTTACCTGTACTGTATGTTTAAAATCACCTGTATTAATATGACATTGGGGTAGTGGGTTTTTTTAAAACATGTTTTTATAGTTAAATACTAAATTAAACTTAGTAGTAACTCTATGATCTGTTATTAAACATGCCAAAAATATATTAAAAACAAAAATAATTTTTTAAAACTTGCTGCCTAAAAAAAAAATAAATAAATAAAAAATAAAACTTGCTGCCTAATCAAACTCTCAGAGGGTCTGGAGATATACTTCAGCAGCATACTGCATGCCTAGCAAGTACAAGATCATGAGTTCAATTCCTGGTCCTCCTTCCCCACTAAAAAAAACCTCTCAGAAAGATTTGAAATTGAACAGATAGAAATATGTGCTTTAAAAACAAAAAATAGGGCTGGGGATATAGCTCAGTGGAATAAGCGCCTGCCTAGCAAGTGCAGGGTCCTGAGTTCGATCCCCAGTACCGCCAAAAAATAAAATAAAATAAAATAAAATAAAATAAAATAAAATAAAATAGAAACAAAAAACACAGTATCTATATTCATCAACTCTTGGACTACAGAAACAGCAAACAAACCTTTATTGAGGGCCCCTAGGTCCCAGACCCTGAACTCAAGTGTTAAGGGTGTTTTACCATTTTATAGATAAGGAAACTGAGATTCAGCTAGTTTCAAAGATTTTGCCCAGGGCAATGGAGAAGTGGGGAAGCAAAGCCAAAATCTAACCTAGGCCCTGTGGTTCACAAGCTCACATACTGTTCATTCCCAAGTGACTTCATGCAGGCTCGTGAACACAAAGCTCCACAGGATGAGGCAGCTCCCGGGCTCCCTGGGGACGTCATCTAAAGCACAAGGCTGCCACGCCAGTGCAGGAAGCAACATCCCTTCCAACAGTAGGTGACACTGCCTCAAAAAACCACTCAGTGCCACTGCCCTGCCACCCTGGTTTCCTCCCACACATAAAAGAGACAACAGTTTGCATCTTCCTCGAGAAGAGCTGTGAGGACTGAACAAGTTAGTTGCTCAATAGAACGGAGGGTCATAGTAAGAGCTCAATAAACTGTAGTGACAGTGATGACGCTGAGACACCCCTGCCCCCAGAAGCCACTTTACACACTCATTCTCAACAAGTCCCAGGGCTACCAGCTTCAATGGGAACAGAAGTCTCCAACGTTTTTTCTCTCAAAGTCATGAAGTTCTGAGAGGCAGCAGGAAATGGATTCCCACTGCTTTCCCCCAAATCAATTTAACCAGATCTTCACAGGAAAAAAGCTGCTCCTCCTGCTAAGGAGTGATCCGTTTTAAGCACCCAAGGACCTGTTTGGCACCATGGCCTGCCAAGGTGGAAGATGTATGCGGCGATAAAGGAGTCACCCGCAGAACTTTCTAATCCATCAGTGTCAGTGCGACCTGACAGAGCGCTTACTCACACTTGCTCATTGTTAGCCGACTGGTTGCTCTTTCCAGGGAGATCTGGTGCTTTCCATAGGCCCATGGATGGAGGTCATTTTTCACTCAGATCCTGCTACAAGGCCTTATCTCCTGGTACTGGTGTTTGCTCTGGGAGCCAACGATGTCAATGTGTGAAGAGCTGATTTATGAATATAAAACAACGCTGTGCCTGGGGACAGTGTTCAGCCACTAGAGAGCAGTGGAGCACCTCTCACCACTCAAGAAACCCAGGCCATAGACTAAATGGTTTAATCATATGCATGCATTTCATTATCGGCCTCGGCCAAAAGCTTCCAGGCGCAGCAAGCCAAGCAATCAGACAATCTTGCATCGCTTGCTGAAATCCAGATTTGTCCTTTGTCAGCATAAACAGTTTAATTTGATGTTTTCACTCCTGAGTAAGCACTGAGTATTACATTTAAAGCCTCATGAGGAGGAAGAATGCTTCCTCTCATCAGCAAATGTACTTCAATGTCAGAGTCTACCTTTTATTCTCAATGAATAAAAAAAAAAATTCCATTAATATGCTTTAAAACATTTAAGTCAGTCATCATATTTCAGTCAAAAACTAATTTCTCAAAAAATTCAATTGTTTTTCTAAATGTAATGCAGCCAGAGGAGTTAAATTTTACTCTAAGTAAATAATTTAAAACACCACTTGAAGGGACAGGAATTTTTCTTATAATTGCAAACCCAGCATCTCATGGACCTGACAGGTTATATATAAACACTTATTCCTAAGAAAAGACTAACAGGGGGCATCCACACCTAAAATGTGAAAGGTTTTACTTTATT
This sequence comes from Dinomys branickii, assembly GCA_004027595.1. Lineage (NCBI taxonomy): Eukaryota > Metazoa > Chordata > Mammalia > Rodentia > Dinomyidae > Dinomys > Dinomys branickii. Next base: position 455,388 of record PVLD010000032.1, on the reverse strand, counting down.
CACGCATTTTATTGCAGTGCCACAAGATGTGGAGAGAAAATTCCTCTCTCAAAACAGAGGTATCACCTACCTCTCTGTTTACAGGCTAAGATGGGGAGGAAGATCACCTAAAGATGTGCGGGCCCTTGCAGCATCCCACACCGGCAGGCCCGCCGAGGGGAGGGCTTTCACTCAGTGCACTGCGTGACAGACAGCCTGAACAGCCCACCGCTGGAGCTCTCTCAAAGCAGCCTTTTCTCTGGTCCCCATCAGAGTAACCCCCCAAATTCCAGGTAGCCCTCTCTGCAAACCTTTCCCAAGATTTCACATCCCTCAGAATACTCAAGTACATAAGAACAAGAGATTTAATTTATATAGCATGCCTACTTTTAATCGTAAGTAAAGGTTTACTGTGCCTCTAGAGCTTGTGTGGAAACAAGAAGAAATCTGACTTACTTTTTTTACTGTTAAAAAAAGGCAGCTCTATATGCGTGTAAATTTAATCCATCTATGGCTTAAATAGTATTATCATCTTTCTAGATGGTAAAAAGCTAAAGTTCAGAGAAGTGAAGGATCTACTCAAAGCCACACAGCTCACAATGGCAAGATCTGCTCTAAAAACTACCAAGTGAAAAGTCTTCTAATGCATAAAGTGACTTTCCTCTTAGTCTCATCACTAAGAAAGTAAAAGGTCAGCAAGTACTAGGTTATGAAAGTATAAAAATACTTTCTTTAGCAGGGCCAATTCAGATCCAATTCTGAGACAAAACCAGGTAAGAGGAATCAGTTAACTTTCCGAAGTGGGATTTAAAGCAAAGAACTTAAAACTGTGAGCATTTCACAGTTGTGAAACCTACTCCTGACAAGAGCTATTATTTGGTTGTAGACAGACTGCAGGCTGAACTCCAATCAGAAAAGACTTCTTGGTAAAATGTCAGAGCAAAAAAGGAGGATAATACCCTACATAGTAATTCAATACTTTACAATTTTACCTACAAAAAAGTTCAATTTTTTCCCCCCACAGAACCAAGAACAAAGCCTACTCTGATTAGAACAGATTAAGAATTAGCAAGGGCTAACTATACTGCATTCCCTATGACAATATGATGTATTTTAGAATCAATGTTTTCTTATTTCCTAACATAATGGCACCATCTATTGGCTTAGTACCACCTTTGCAGCAACCAGGAAGCAAAATGCGTAATTCAACTTTCATGGCCTTTTGGTTCCCAGTTGGTTTTTCCTAGCACCCAACAGTGTCATAAATTTTAAGATAAAAACCCATGCACTGCACATTTTAAATCTTCTAAAATGCACCTTATATACATTAATCGAAGCGGAAGAAAGTACCAGAGAAATCAGTATAAAGGAGACAATGTGTTGGTATTGAAATTATTAAAACACCATGCCCCAAACATCTACTATGTACTACACCCTGTCTACATATGGTATCTGACCGCACCCTCACACCTTCCCCACAGGGCAGTCCCTCTTGCCACCCTTTACAGAAGGCTCACAGGCAGCCAATGAATTATGGACTTAATAATCCTAACACTGAATCCAGAGCTTCCATGGTCTCTCCTAGGGTTCAAAGTTATTCCCCAGAAGGTTACTGAAAAGCCTGTCCTGGGTGGGCAGTCTCTGGCTGTCTGGGAGAAGCTTTCACTGGAATGAGGTTTCCTGGACCAACACACAGCTCCTGGCAGAGACAAACCAGGTATCCAAAGCAGTATATATTCTGATCACTCGGCCCTACCGCAAGTGCAGGAAAACAAATTTCCAGCAACATCATAGCTATGAAGTCTATATGCAAGTCCTCTGAGAAGGCTTTTATGGAGGTCCATGAATGAAACACAGCTGCTGTCTTAAGTGAAAATGAGTATGGGAGAAACACTTGCCATCTCGATGTATACTAATTGATCCAGTGCTGGGTAACATTCAAAGTCAAGTCAAGTTGGACACACCAAAATGCCTACACAAAGGTTGTACTTTGGGGTAAAAAATATCAAGAAAATGACATGTCTAAATTCTTTATTGACGTCCCAACTTAATTCTAACATTCTTTGGCCACAAAGTGAAACAAACACCCAGTATGTTTCCTCCTCTGTCCCTCGTCTTAACTGTTCACAAGCCCTGTAAGCGGGCTTAGCAGGTGCTTTCCAGTAATTAGGAAACTGTACACCCAGTTTATTTGGAGATAGAATCTTACCTGAATGGCCCTGGCAGTGACCCCAAGTCTTCCCTAATGGTGCATACCAATGTTTATTCCTTAAGTTAGTATTCCTAAATTGTCCAAGGGCCTCATTTCCAGGAATGTCATGCTTTAAATTTTATTCATGTTAATTCTCCATGTGGAGAAGCGAGCAAAATAAAAATTTTATATACCTTGCCAACGCTGCTACAAGGAACACTGCCAAACTAATAGCAAGATGGTCCCCAAGCTTCTCCTGACACTACTTCAGTCTGCCTAATAAAGAAAAGCTGGTAAGTTCAAAGAATGAGCTAATTAATCTGAGAATTAAAAGAATCCACATTTTGTCTATTAAAAAAATGACTCAACTCCTCTCCTTTTCTTAAAGAAAACTCAAAGAAACCCACCCCACTTTCAACAATCACTCTGATCAATCACCATCAGTCTCTTCCCATTATTCTTTTAAAAGAAAAACAAGGAAATGAACCCTAGAGTTTCCATTCTAACAAATGCACTTCCCTGCCATGGGACCTCAGCAAGAAACCTCTGGGAGCCTCAGTTTCCTCATCTACAAGGCAAAGAAGACAGCAGCCACAGCACCATGTTGCCAAGATTAAATGAGTGAAGCAGCGCACAACAGCTGCTGTTGCTGCAGCTGGGTAAATGCTGCTGTCACCATGGTCAACATTCTGTCCACTAAGAAGGCAGAGGCACGGCGCAGGAGCCGGACATGCTCCTCTCCCAGCCACACCCTCAGGAAGGCTGGTCTTCAGAGACTCGGCTCCCAGACACACTCAATGCACAGTGAACAAGAGCAGGACAGGTGGCAAAGTGGAGTCAATGTAAATGAAGAGCAGCCTTCAAGGAACCTGGCTGGCCGCCAGCACAGGCCCTTCGGTAGGCAAAATTTAGACACCCCTGTCTTAAGGGTGATTTGTAGCTTCCAGCTCTTACTGTCAAACATCTCAGAAAAAGAAATGAAAGTTAATCACAAAGTTTTGCTTTTATTTCTCATAATAAACTCATAATTTAACTGAAACATGAGACGTCAGATGAAATATTCATTTTCTAACAAAAGCTATGCTTATGGGAGGCCTCAATCCCACAGTGCATGTTAATGTTCTATGGGAACATTTCATCTGTTGTTTGAGGTTTGGTATGTAGTTCATCCAAAATAAGAAACATGAATTAAAACAAAATCCATCAAACTTGGACAATCCTGGAGTTCTCTCCCAATACCCACCTCCCTACTCCCTCAGAAAGAAAGGAAAAGGAAAGAAAAAAAGACAAATCAACAACAAAAATCAAAGCCGAATGAGGAGGAAAACACCCTGCATAGCTACCATCACAGCAAACAATGGCTAAACTACAAGAGTGACAGAGACAAAGCCCAGGGCACTGCAAACTGCATTTTACATTCTGCGCAAAGTGCACTTCGCCACAACAGACTCGGCTTGGAAAGAAACAGAAAATGAAAATCATGTTGTCTTTAGGTCACAGAATTGTGGATAATTTTTAAAATTTTCTTTGATGCTACAAAGCTGTCTCAGTAAATACTGCTTTTAACATTCAGGATAGAAAATCTACACACAGAGTAATCAAAAATACAAAAAAAAAGGCCTTTGGGAATTTGGGTATTTTTAGTATTCTGAAGTAAGGCTTATTTAATAGCTTAATGAAATTACATTTGAGAGATGATAAAAATCACTGCAGGTATGTTGTACTGGGCTTGCTTGAAAAGGGAGACAAGGGTTCAAATCCCAGCTTTGCTACTTTCAGGCTGAGTGATAATAGCTGAAATGCTAAATCTCTCTAAGCTTCAGGTTCCTCATCAATAAAATAGCAATAACAGAATCCTTTGCAAGGAATGTTAGCTGAAAATAATGTGACAGCACCCAGCGGACTCTGGCACAGAAACGCTGCATAAATATGCTTTAAATTTAAAATAACTCCAAGCTTCAACAACCAAAAAAGGACCTATCACATAAACAATGCTTTGTGCTGTTCTAGAGCTAAACTGGGCCACATAAACGGACCATATTCTAAACCATTTCCCCTCCAGCGAGACTGTGAACTGCTGGGCTCACGATAAACTGCATTAAGGCTGCTAACACTAATTTCAGACGTTCTTTGATATAAACAAGTTAGAGAATCAGAAAATTAACTCACCATTATATATTCACCAGGTCACAGGAGTCTGGGGGGAGATGCAGATTCTACTCTTGGGGACAGGAGGGACAAGGGTTGGGAAAAGGGGAGTTTGGTCAAGGCTGGACCTGTGGAATCTGGACCTGCTTCACTAGCCACGACAGCCAGCAGGGAGTGGTTTCAGGACTAGACCTCAGGTCATGGGGGGGCCCTCCAGGTAGAAAAGCCACTACCAACAGGCAGCTGCCTGCAGGAGCTGTGGAAGTCTATCTCGGGAGGGCAAAGGACTGTGGTTGCACAGGCCCAGGGTACAAGTGGAGGTGAAACAGGGAAGAGACCAGCAGAGGGGTTCAAAGCCCACCTGGAAATGCAGGCAGCCCAGGTGGTGGTTACTGGAACACCGCAGCCAAGAGCCACCAGAAAGCTGCCCCTGAGGAATAAGCAGAGAACCGTTGCTAGGGCCCCAGGCCCAGGCCTATGGGTTGGCTGGCTGCAAGCACTCTCTGTAGTAACAGGGACCATCCCTCAACAGTTGTGGCCAGGATGCGACCTTCCTCCCTAAGCCAGCCTCCTTCAGGGCAATGCAGCCCTACATAGCTACTACCACAGTGAACCATGGCTAAAAGAAACTGCAAGAGAGACAGAAACAAAGCCCCGGACAGTAGAAACCATATTTTACATTCTCTGTAAAGTGCTCCTTTCCACAAGAGACTTGGATTGGAAAGACAGAGAAAATGAAAGCCAGCTCTTTCTAACAAGCAAATCTCATCTTATCATTGCCTGGCTCAAAACTTTAGCTAGGAAGCCCCAGGACAAAATCGTAACAGCTCGGCCTACAGCATCTGGACCCTGTCCAGCCTCGTTTTCCAGCTGTGCCTCGGCTCCACCCTTATGCTGTCCACTGGTCTTCATCCCTTCCCGTTCTGCTTCTCCTAGTGCCCCTATCTGGAACCCCTGCCCCACACTGCACTGCTCCTGCCCACCCTCCAGTTGACCCCAGCAACTCCAAGGGGCAGGGGTTCCGGTCTCAGCTAGTGTTACTTCCCGTTTTCCCCTCATCAGACTGGCAAAAATACCCAGTGCCGGTACGGCAGCATGAGAAAGGCCTCTGCATGTTCTCTGCGTGGAGAGTAAGCTGGTGCCATCTTTTTGGAGGGCAATTTGGCAACAGCTCTCAAAAGGTAAAATGCGCTGTATGGTTTGCCATCTGTCACTTCTGAGGGCTGCCCAGCAGCTGTACTTCCTTCCTATGTGTGGGGAGCCCCGCCCTGCCCAAGTGGGAGGCCGAGCTCACCAACCAGGCACGCTCACCCTTTCCAGGAAGGAGTTCTCATGAATTTGAGAGGGGCCAGGACCTGAACACAACCTAACTTAGAAATTTCACTACTAGGAATTTATCTCAGTGTATTTCTACAAGCAGATGAAGACATATTTGTTGTAAAGCTCAGAAAACCAAAATACCCATCACTAGGAGAATCGGTCAGTAAAGCAGGCTACGGGAATTGAAGCAATTATACATATCTGCCAATCCATAAATAGTACCTATGTACGCTGATACAAAAACCACCTGAAAATACTCATCCTAAGTGAGGAACCCGACATGTAGCGTGACTTCATTATGTTTTTAAGAGGGATGGGCGGGTATGAAGAGATGAGAGGCCAGGCATGGTGGTGCACTAGGGAGGCTGAGGTAGGAGGGTCACTGTGAGCTGGGAGGCCAGCCTGAGCTACACAGCTCAAAGCCAGCCTATAACCAACAAAAAAAGAAAGAAATGAGTGGAGGGGAGGGGACGGGAGGGGAATCACAGAGAATTTGATCAGAAAACATTTCCTGAGGGGGGAAAACCCACAAACTAGCCCTAATGGTGGCGACTGTAGAGGAAGGGTATGAGACAGGTTATTTTTCACATGGTACTTCATCCCTCTTGAGTGGTTCATCATGCTCACAAAGTACAGTGGTAGCTCAGACTTAATGTTTTATGATTTGGGGGAAGATGGCCGTGGTTGTGTTTGTCACCCAATATGGAGTCTATGAACAGGAGTAAAATTCTGTCAAATGCTTCTGTCTGGGAATCAAACTGTTTGGGAACAGAAGTGTTCAGGAACTGAGGTATTATTGCATTTAAAAAGTGTGCAGGTTGGAGGTGTGGCTCAGTGGCACAGCATTTTTCTACTACATACAAGGGCCTAGGTTAGATCTCCAGCACCGAAGAGAGAAAATGTTTTAATGTCACCTGCTCAGAAAGGACTTCCCCAGTATGCACTGTCCACACATGCTGTTCTTATCCCAGTGCATTCTTTTAGACTACCATGCATTTACCCATTTAATGCCTCTCTGCCCTGTGGGACTACCGGCTCTCAGGTGGCACCACGTTGACTCTTGTATTCCCAGCACCTAGCACAGTGCCTAGCACTAGTGGTGGTAAATAAGTATCTGCTAAGTGAATGAACAGATCCTATTCCCCTCTTAACTCTGTTCAAGTGAAGTGAAGCTCTTCCTGCCTTCCAGTTTAGAAATGGCTCTTCTTCCTAGGAGGAGCCCCTGGCCTGTGAGCCTAGTGCCCTCATGGGCACCTACATCTGCCTCCCCTAAGACTGATTATCATGAGGGCAAAGACCCTATGCTGCCTGCTATAGTACTTCCACACAGAAGCACCTTTTAAACAGCTGGTGAATGACCAACAAACCTACGAAATCCAAAACAAAGCACCACAGGTACATTAAATCAGCTGCCACTGCTGTCTCACTCTTCTTAACCCTGTCTTTTAGGAGAGCAAGAGCAGACTGCATGAAGCGGTTCTAAAAAGAAGTGCTCACCTGGAACCCAGACTGGGTGTGGAGAGCACAAGGTGACTGTGGGCCAGTGCAGGGCTAAGTGGGGCCACAGGAGGGTACTGAGCACTCCTATCAGTGCGACTACTCCCCCTGCACAGCTCTTCCTATATTCAGTGTTACAATCATAAGACAAATTACTACAGTTTGAAAGCAAATAAAATTTTCCTTAAAAGAAATCCAATTTTCCTATTTTAAAACCAAAGTGCTGCACTGCTGGGCACAGTACTGCATGTCTGCAATCCCAGTACTCAAGAGGCTGAGGCAGGAGGATCAACCCAAGTTCAAGGTCAGCCTGAGGCAGGAAGATCACCAGCCTGGGCTATATAGTGAGTTCAAGGCCAGCCTGAACTATGTAGTAAAGGTCATATCAAAAAACAAAAATAAAAAAATTTTCTCAACTAGAAACTAATGTTAAAAAACAAGCATAAAAAGCTGATGTAAAAAAAGATTTAATGCTGTTTATAGGTCAGGCACTACAGCAGATGGTTTACACAGTTTCTACTCATTACAACAACCTGGTATGTCAGTGGTGTTGACAACATTTCACAGGTGAGGAAATGAAGGTGCAGGAAAGGAACAAATATCCACGATTCCTTGGAGATTAAATGATAAAGTGGGACCCTAGTCACTAAAGCTTAAAAAACCTCTCTGCAGGTACCAGGCATGGCCAGAGGCACAGTGTCCATTCCACCTTTCCAATTTAACTCTGCCATTTGCCCCTTGCCTTCCTCTTACCTACCACTCCCAGGTTCCCTTAACCCTGCTTGAAATTTTTTTTAACTTTTTGTTTTCAGATTACTGTACATCCATACACAGAGGTAAGTAGTAGCAGTTCCCATAAACCCTTAACCCAACTTCCCCCGAAAGGTGTATCTTACATAACTAGAGCACCGGTATTAATTTTCTTTTTCCTACTATTTATCACTTTCCAAAATACTACAAACACACTTTTGAATCTTTTATCTAATATTTGTTCACTGCTATATGTCAAATGTAGTCCACAGTGGGTATCCATTAAAATATTTGCTAAATGAATCAAAGAACTGTAATGCTCTGCCTCCTTCAACAGGAAGACCAGCCCTCAAGAGACCAAACTGGTAAATAAGGATCCTGAAACACAAGGAAACATTGCACTCACCCATGGTGACATAAGGCAACTTATCAGTTGATCCGTGAGGATAGATGCTGTAGAGGTGAGGTCCGGTAACATCTATTCCGCCTAAAACGAGGGCTGCACCAATGTAACCTTGATACCTGGTGATTAGAATGTGCACAGGAGAAAAGCATGAGTCTACACAGCATCACTGTAACTTAACCAAAAGCTGCACAAAAAGTCCAACAACAAAAGGCTTGACTGTTTCACTGAGGGGTTACTGTTTTGTTGGGAACCGAAAGAGGAAGGCAAGTAACATTAAAAGGACCATCTACAATGAGCCACCACAAATTGGTGAGATACTCCACGTACCTCATTTCAGTTCAGCCCACCGCCTCCTGTGAGAGGGCATTCTCTTTCCTGCTATGGAAGAGAGAACTATGCCAGAGACATTAAGTAGCTGCTTGTGTCTCACAGCCAGGGCTGCCTTACTACAAAAATCATCAGCACCTTGCTCATCACACCTCTCTGTGACCAGCAGATGACCAACCTTCAGAGTTAACAATCAGGGGCTGCTAGGCTTGGCCACTCAGCTGTGCTAAGAACCAAGCTCGTCACAGCCTTGACAGGAAAGAAGCTTCTGTCTAAACACCTTTTCCTCTGAGCACTTTCACTAAATTATAATCAGAGACAAGAGCTTATATTGAGCAAAGATGGAAGAGAGCATTATTCAGGACATGAGTGACTCCATGACAATAAAGCAACTGCTAACCCACTGGTCAGAGCTCTGCCTCTTCAGAAACGTCCACACAGTACATGTCTCATCCCACCTCAGGCCAAATGCACCATGTACTTGTTCTTTTTGGACTCTCTCCCTGCTTGGTTTACCACTTCTATATATTCTTTTGGTGCAGCTGGTCCTGTTTTTTAACTGCTGGAATTGCTATGCTAGATAAACAGAACGACTTGGCTTGGTGCACACCTGTAATCCCAGCACCTGGCTGAGGCAGGAGGACTGTTGTTTGAGACCAGCCTGGGCTGCAAGACCAGCCTGCTGCATAGACCCTGTCTCAGAAAGGCAAAAAAATAAAAATTAAAAATTGATAAATACAATAGATATAAAATTCTCCTATGTGAGTCTTTAGCTCTTCAAGAAAAATGAATCCAATTTGCCATGTGATATAACTGCAAAAACTGAAACCAATAAACACAAAAGAACAAAGTCGTAATTTCAGGCTGTCTGAGGTACAGATCAAGGAACAGGTACAGATCAAGGAACTCAGTAAATAGAACAATCAAGTCCAAGAGCTCCCTGGTTTCTTGATTACCAAACTGTCATTTCAGAAAGATTTTTTCACTTTAAGTGAAAAAATCAAGAACAGGGAAGGATTTTAGAAGCAACCTAAAGAAAGATCAAAGGTTCAGACAGGACGTACGTAACTGTCCTAAAGCCACCTGAGGTCAAGACTGGAGCCCAGGACCCTGGGATGAGAAGTCAGAACATCCAGGCCCACTGCCCCCAGTTAATTCAGCACCCCTTCCACTGGCTACTGAGCAGAATGTTTAATAAAGTCAATAATCGGCCAGTTTCCTTCCACGCTAAAATATACCCTATTTGATGTCTTTAAAAGAACCTTAACATATTTTGGCCCACGACTGAAATCATGAAAAACAGATCCGAAAGAGCTAGGTTATATGGCTCAGTGGCAGAACAACTGCCCAGTATATGCAAAGCCCTGGATTCAATCTCAAGAAGCAAACAAAAAAGCCTAAGGATATAATCAAACTTACAAAAAGAATGCAAAAGGCAATTTACCACAGCATGGCTTACGATGGTAAAAAACTGGAAATAGAGATGGCTAAATAAATTAGAGCTATACAATACAACACTACATAATCATTAACAATCATGCTACCATCCTCATTCTGATCAATGGCAGTACAACCTAATGCAACTTTCTCACAGACAGTTCTGACTGTGTGTACCAAAATGTTAAATGCAGCCAAGTGCACATGACTGTAATCCCTGCCACTGGGGAAGCTAAGACAGCAGGATTACAAATCCAGGTCAGCCTAGACAATCCAGCAAGACCCTGTCTCAAAATTAAATTAAAAAAGAGCTGAGGGCTGGGTGTGGTGATGCACTCCTATAATCCCAGCACTTGGCAGGCTGAGGTAGGAGATTGCCATGAGTTTGAGGCCAGCCTGGGGTACATAGTGAATTTAGGTCCAGCCTGTACCGCATAGTGAAATCCCATCTCAAAAAAACTATCAATCAATCAATCAATTAAAATTAAATTAAAATAAAGAGAGCTGAGGATGTAGGTCAGTGGCAAGCTCAATCCCTAGTACCAAAACAAAAATTAAATGTGCCTGTCTGAATTTTTTCTGGACCCAAGAATACACTGTAGAATATAACCTAGTGAATTAATTAGACAAGCACCCAAAGGTTCTATTACCCAGAGTTTATAGAATACCTTATAATACCTTAAATATCTTAAAATGGCAAGTATCATTAATGTTCAAAAGTGGTTAAATTGTAACACATCCATAAAATGTAATGCTGTCACAGCACCAACGTTGTAAAAGTCATCAACGGTTCTTAAAAGTTTACGGGCCACAGACCCCTTTGAAACATTGATTAAAACTCTGGAATCCCCCTCCATAGAAGTTTTTCCTATTCTAGAAGGCTCTAGCCCTCTAGAACTCCACTGGCTCAAGGAGGAACTCCCGATTCTGATTATGTCTCCTAATAGGAACATTACGCACAGTACCATTATGTGAGCTGGGTAAATGAGCAGTACACAGTGGTGTGCCATTCTCGTTAATACATGAGACCAGAGGTATGGTGTACAAGGTATGGAAAAATACGTCTTAATGATGTCCAGGCCTATATTAGATACTGTCATAGCCTCTTAATTCCTTTCCCCCTCAAAAGTCAAGATACAAAAATGATTAGATGCACTTAGAAAAAGAAACTGGCTCAGAACGATGAAGTGAACTGCCAAGTCACATGGCTGGCAATGCTGTCGACAAGATTTAACCTAAGTGCAGAAGTCAAATCCTAGGCCTTTTTCCTCTACATCACTCTGATTCATTTTATGTAACTCATCCTAGTTAAATTTGTAAATGTTCCTCTCAAAACTTTGACAACAGCCGGAGGTGGTGGCATACACCTATAATCTGAGCCCTTACAAGGCTGAGGCAAAAGGACTGCTGTAAATTCAAGG
>PVLD010000032.1:372727-436328 GCA_004027595.1 Dinomys branickii | reverse complement strand
GGACTGCAGCTCAGCCCAGAATGCCCTCCTTCAAAGCCTGGACAAGGTTCCATATATTCCCTGGCTTAACTTGGGGTTCACAGAGCTCATTTAAACAGCAAAGCCACCACTTCTCTATGGATATGGCTGTGTGACCTCAGGAGAGCCTTCAGACTCTGTGCCTCAGTTCTCAAACCACACAGGAATGATCCACAGTCCCTGAAAGCTCAATGTCCTGAGCTCTGTCCTAACCACGCTGTATACGGGGTCTCAGAGCATCCCAAGGACCTAGACTATGCTGGACACTGGGGAACAGATCATCAAGGGACAGACACAGTGCCTGCCCCCAGGGAACTGGCAATCCTTTTACAAATGGGCAACTGAGGCCCGCAGAGGTGAAGTCCCTGGTGAGGTCACACAGCTGACAACTAGCAGAGTCAAGGTTCAGATGACACCTCTTCCACACCCAAGGCAGACCCAGCACCACCACCACCACCACCACCACCACCCCTGCAGATCCCATGCTGCAGGGATCCCTGGGGTTTTGCCAAAACAAAAGCAAAATTTCCTCCTCCAAACCAACTCAGCTAGTTATCACTGTGTGGCCTTACACTGGTCTCTTTACCTCTCTGAACCTCAGTTTCCTCATTTTAAAGTGTGAGAACATCACAGTGCTTACACACTGAATGAGTGTATGCATCATAAATTTAACACGCTTCACCCTCTCATTCATTCATTCATTCCTTCACTCACACAGTATTTATTAAGCTCTTCTTTCCCTGGTACTAGGCTTCCTGCCAGCTTCAAGCTAGATCCCAGCTGTAAGGGCATTGGTGTGGGGACTGTAGCTCCAGTGTGCTATGCTCAGCATCCTAAAGGACACATTCCAGAGCACAGCTGGGTGACGGGCTCCACACCTGCCCAGGGCAGCAGGTGGGCACTCAGAGAACAGGAGCTAGCTCCAAAAGCAGGAGACTAAGAGTGCCTCCTGCACAGAGGTCAGGTATGCATGGTCCCAGCATCATGCTGGATTTTCCACAGAACAATCAAGCTGCAGCCCCCATCCCACCCAGTGTACAGGCTGCCAAGAACCCAGGGAGACAACCCCTAGAGGACCCTCTCCGGCCTCCAGCTCACAGCCAGGGTGCACACCAGCCAGGGTGCCTCACACAAGCAGACTTGGCCATCTTCCCATTGCAGGCAAAGCTGCCCAAGATGCTCCTGGTTGCTATGGCAACAGGGCCCTTGTTTTTCCTTCTTCATAAATAAGCTATAAATAGACAGGGCAAACCTGGGCGCCTTCCTTTGCATGAATTAGTGCAGCTGCTCCAGGCTCCAGGGTCCCTAGCCCAGCACCCAGGTGCCAAGCCTCTCTGCACAGTCGGGTACAACAGCCCACCTCCAGCAGGAGGGGCGCAGCAGGGCCCAGGGCTGCATCTCCAGTCATGGATTCCTTCCACCTGCTCCTGGGGCACTTAGCAGTTTGGGGTCCACCTGAGCCCCACAGACCCTGGTCCTTGTGAGCAGGGCCTGGGCTGAGTGGGCTCTGAGCCTGCCAGCCCCAGCTGCCGATGAGCAAGAAAGAAGAGCAAGAGAAACCCTCTTCTCCTCTCCAGGTCTGCGCAAGCCACAGTGCAATCTTGAGGCCACCCCACCACCACTGCTCATAGCACTGCAGAACTTACTGATCCCTCCCTTACCCCCAGGCATCTATCACAGAGACCTTTCCATGTGCCAGTGCTGTGTTAAGCGCTTCCAAGCCACAATGCCATTCATCCCTTCAACCTCCGGTAAGGTTTCTGCCTTGAAGGTGGGGAACCCTCCACCAGGAGAGAGGAGATGCCTGGCCCAACATCACACAGCTAGTAAGCAAGGGAAGTGGAATTTGAACCCATGCCTGTGCTGTCCAAGATGCTTGCTTTTTACCCCAGCCTCTTGTTCCAGCCTGTCTGATTCTCTCATTAATCTAGGAGCCAGGAAATTGCAGCTGGGACCTCTAAAATGAGAAGGAGCAGAAAAAGAAGCTGAAACTCAGAAGGACTCGGAGACTTGCCCAAAGTGGCCCAGGAAGGGAGAGGCAAGGTTACAACTCAGGTCCCCAGGACTGGCTGCAGAAAGTGGGATCGCTTTCCCTATATAGGCAAGACTCGGAAATCAGGACTGACCTGGCAGATCAGGAGGCTCCCTAGAGGATATGATGCTGACTCATGTTGTGTGGAGGGTGACAGCAGAGAACAGGGAAAAGCCTTCCAGAGAGAGCCACTCATATAAAGTCAGGAGGGAAGGACCAAGTGTATTGGATCTGTACTCTAGGAGGCTGAGGCAGGATGATTGCAAATTCAAATCCAGCCTAGGCAATTTAGCAACTTAGTGAGACCCTGCCTCAAAATGAATAATAAAGAAAGGGCTGGAGAGGTGTCATTGTGAAGGTTCTACCCAAGAACCAAATGAGAAGGAAAGAAGAGAGAGAGAGAGAGAGAGAGAGAGAGAGAGAGAGAGAACGCCCATAGGGTAGCCTGGGAGGGGCGGGGTAGAAGAGGTGCAGCAGACGAACTAGGCAGGCTCAATTATGAAGGCCTTGTAGGCTGGCATTAGGGAGCCACAGAAGGTGCTTAAACTGAGAAGCAAGGTGACCCATCTCAGGGGGATGGACTGGCTGCTCAGTACAGGGGCTTGGACAGAGCATCACCAAATGACAAAAGACAAAGGACAAGCCATCCTGAAGTCTCAGCCTGAGGCCCATGGGTGCTTCTTCCCCAGCCTTATGAAGCCCTCCTCAGATGTGTCTCTGGGACACACACCAACTCTGGCATGGTCTCCCTGGTTCAGGACTACGGCCCAAGCCTGGCGAGGCAGTGCTGTCCCATCAGCCACAGCAGACTCGTTCATCCTTCACACATTCCTTCATCAGACTCCAGGCCTGCATCTGGGGCCAAGCTGGGTGCAGGGCCAGAAGTGTTTGCCCTCCAGGAAACAGACGCAGATAAACAAGAGTGTTAAAGGATCTGAGGGTTCTGCCAATGACTGCATGAGTTTCCCAGAGCCACGGGGGGGTGGGGGCAGAGAGAACAGTGAGGGGACAGTCTCCAGAGAATAGTACAAGATGCCATCGAAGTCTGTATGTGAGGGCCAGGGAAAGCGAGGCATCCACACTGTCCTCTGGGGTGTTGGTCTGGGATGGCCACCGGGGTGGCAGCAGGAGGCTCTGCGCGGGTGACTTGAACATGCATCTCCATGGAGCTCAAGAGAGACCTGAGCTAGGGACAGTGTGCTGGGGCTTCTGGAGAGCAGTGAGGAGGCTGTGTGCATCCTGAGCCGGAAGAAGCCGCCACTGGACAGGGCAAAGGGATGGAGGCGGGGCAGCCAGTGTCCCCTGCAGGTCAGCGGAGTGGGTAGAGCAGGGCAACGGAACTGCAGGGGGAGGTGGCACTGGAGGAGAATGACATCCCTGCCACCAAGGGTGCAGGTCCACAGATGCATAGAGCGCCAAGTAAGACGCAGCCAAGACACATCCTGGGCCCTGATGTGCCCAGAGGAGCAGCATCCAGGTTTGCCAGGCAGGGTGGGAATCAGGATGAGCCTTCTGGAAGCTGGTTGCTAAAATAATTCAGGAGCCTTGAAAAAGTCCAAACACTATGCCTCAGAATTCCTTTTTAAAGGGTCTATCTTGAGACAAAAGCGGATGGACTGAGCCGGGTCTGGTGGCACATGCCTGTAATCCCAGCACTTGGAAGGCTGAGGCAGGAGGATCTCTGAACTCGAGGCCAGTCAGGGCTACATAGTGAGTTTGAGGTCAGCCTGAGCTATACAGCAAGAATTTGTCTCAAAAAAAATTTTTTTAAATGTGTGGACTACACTGAATTTTATAAAATTGATTATATATTGGATATATAATATGAATTACATGTTTGATATCAGAATGGCTTATAATATGTAATATATATAGTATAATGTAGTATATACTTTAATACAGTACATAGTATCATATAGCATTATTCTACAATATATTGCCATATAATACATAAATAACTATATAATATTATATGCTGTTATATATGCTTATAGTCTTATGTAATAATATATATTAGATACGGACAGTACAGTGAAAATCTAGAACAACTTTAATACCAAACAATGGGAGAGTGACTAACTAATGTATGATCAGATTATGAGATCATTAAAAACTGTTGTTTACGATGCACATTTAAAGACAGGAGAAAGGCTGGGAAATTAGCACAATGCATATGGTTTTATGTGTGCAGTATCTGTTCTGTGTGTTTAAAATAATCTGTTAGCAATAATAGTTAACTACTCGTTAATGGCCCAACATCACACAGACTATTCTTATTTTCCTCCTTATTCTTTTCTGGATTTTTTTCAAATTCTCCACATTATTACTTTTCTTCTTTTTTTTTTTAATGTTTTCATATCTTCAGAAAGTTGCCAGAGTGGTTGAGCAAACACACACAGACCCTTCACCCTGGCCTTTCTTTCTCCCCGTACCCCACAAAACCACACCAAGTCCTGAAGTTTTTTCTTCTCTGTGTTATACAAAGATGTAACTGAAATACATGGTGAACAATTACACTGAAAAATGTTTTACAGTAAAAGACACCTTGCCATTAATTCCCCCTCAAAACACTCTTCCTCCCTGCAGACACACTTATCCCATCATTCCAGCCCTTTATGCAGCAGTTCTGGGAATCCTGTTTCCTGAGGGTCTGTACAAGGTGTGATAAAGTATATGGTGAATGCTGATCCTGAGTAACATCAAACAGAAACACTGGCTTACACAGAGATTAGAGTGCTTCCCCCACCCACCTTGTTCACACGTCTGACACTGTGCAACTTCTGGCTCTTCTTCAGAGTCAAAATGACCATGAGAGGTAAGCATTTTGAATCAGTTCAGGATATCAATGCAGCCACGACTATGCAGCTAAAGACCCTCATGAAAAAAGACTTCCAGAACTGTGTCAGAAAGGAGCAAGAGCCATGGGATGAATGTCTGAAGCAAAAGGAAGTATTTTGAGGGGGATTAATGATAGAGTCTTTTACTGTAATAAATTGTTTTAAATTTAAACATTCACGATGGATTTTTATTACAATCTGTAATTCTTTATTTTGATCATTTTTTGCTTCTGGTTGTCCCCAACGTGACCAGTGGAGCCCTTTCAAAGTGTCCCCCCAGTTTTGAGTCCCTCTTCATTTCCTCCAAGGGAGGTGTCCCCTGGGGAGAGCAGAGTAGTTGCCCCACAGACCACAGAGGGGACCTCCCAGTTCTGGGTCTGTGAGAGCTTGCAGGACAGGGCGGCAGCAAGTGCAGCAGGTGGGGTGGAGACATTTGTGCTCTCAGGGACTTCCACAGACAGCAGGCACAAGACAGCGGCCCTGTCCCCAAGCTGCTGCTTTGGTGCAGGACAGCAGCTCTCCTGGGTGCTGCACTTCCTGTCTCCCCCACCCCTCTCACCCCCATTAACTTCCGGTCTTTACCCATTCACTCCCTGCACATGGACCAGACTTAATGGCAGTGAGAGGACTAAAGCTCTGCTTTCCTCAGTAGGTTCACTGAGGAGAGAACAGCTTGGAAGGCTGAGGCAGGAGGATCTCTGTGAAGGAATTCTGAGAGATCTCCCTCTCTGAGGAGCCCTGATTGTAGAAGAAAAAGACGTGGTTGCCTGTAAGAGTGTGTGTGTGTGTCTGAAAGTTTGAGAGCAAGTGAGTGCGTCCGTGAGTGTGTAGTAGCGTTGTGAGAGTGTATGTACATGAAAGTGTGTGCGACGGTATGAATGTGGGAGTGTAAACATGATGTAGATGTGAGTGTGACAGTCTTGTGAAGGTGAGTGTGAGAGCTGAGAGTATGTGCTGTGTGAGTGTGAAAGTGTGTGGGTGCATATATGAGTACAAATACTATGAGTATGTGAGCCGTGTGTGACTGTTTTGAGTGTGTGAGCATATGTGTGTGCATGTGTGTGTGAGAATGTATGTGACCATGTGGCCATGTGTGTCAGAGTGTGTATGAGTGTGTGAGTGCATATGCGTGTGAGAGTGTGTGTCCAGGCACCCTTTCTTCTTCGCTGTCTTCCTGTTTAAACGGAGATTTACATGGGGTGCAGCAGAAAATACGGAAGTGAAAGCCACGGACCAGTGAGTTTAGGCCAGTGTGCACCCAGAGTCCCAGCCAAGAGTTGAAACTTTGCCACCACCCATGGGAAGTTCCCTTGTGCCCCTTAACGGCACCGGCCTCCTGGTATCTGAAAACCTAGACCTTCCCAGAAATTGCCTCCCGAGCCATGGCTGGGGTAGACAGGGTGTCACCCTGCTGGGCAGAGGGAGCGGCCAGGCCCTGCTGTCTCTCTGCGGCTTCCTGTTCACACCCCTGTTCCCAAGCTGGAAGCTGAGAAGGGAACCCAGCCCAGGCTCATCCTCTACGCGGAGAAATTATTTCTCATGACTCTGAAAACCTGCTAGATGTGGTAGGAACCTGTCTACCTGGAAGCAAGTCTCAGCCACTCTGACGGCCCCTGGGGCCCCTGCCTATGGAGACCCTAGGGACTTCGGTCCTGTCCACCTGCCCCCAGGAGCAGCATGTAGGAGCAACACACAGCGCCAGCCGCCGCCTGGCGTCCTGAGTCTCGCTGTCAATCTGCCCGCTGCCCTGGGTTGTTTACTGGAAGCTGGCCTCCCTGCCAGGGTTCAAAGCCCTGGCCCTGGGCACGACTGCGGCAGGAAGCAGGCCAAGTGGTAATTGGTGGCATGGCCGTGCTAAGTGGCCAGCGCCGACCCACCGTCCTTCTCCAGCTGCCTCCTTTGAGTAGCTCCACGCTGACCTGCCAGGCCTACAGGGACTTCCTGCCCAACACCAAGCCGACACCAGGAACAAATTACTCATTCCCCGAGAAATCTATTAAAAGGTGACAGCAGTTCGAGGGACAGGTGGCCAGGGGGCCTTGATTGCGGGAAGCTGAACATCTTCCACTCCCAGGGGCCGCCAGCCAACTCCCGCCTAACGTGCTGGTTTAGAGGGGGCACAGCTGATCTCTAACTTCGGGGCCAGTGAAAAGTGACTAGACAAGGTGGGGCTGCAGTACTAGGCCCTCCATGCCATCCCACAGGATCCACAGTGCCTCAGGCTTGGTCCCATCCGTGGCTTCTACTGTGACCTGGGGTGAGCCACTGAGCCTCTCGAGTCCTCCACACCTATCAAGGGCCCAGGAACCTGGGCCGTGTGTTGGCAAGAAGCAGGTGCCCATGGTATGCCCAGCACAGAACGGGGGCTCTGTGAGATGCACCTGAATCAGAAGGAGGCTGAATTTATTTCCTTTTCTAGGCAAAAGACAAAGTGACCTAGAGTTTGGCGAGGGGGGCACAGAATGGGACTGCAGCAGCAGGAAGAGTTGGCGGGGCAGGAGCCAGGCCACGTGGCTTCTGGTGCTCCCTGAACCAGGATCTCTGTTCCTCTCTGGCCAGGCTTGGCTGAGCCCCACACCGCTGGCTGAATGAATGAGTGAACAAGTTAATGAATGAACTGGAGTTTGAATGTCTAGATAGTTCATTGCTGGACATGGCCTCCAAAGATGCTGGTTTCCAGCTAGATGTCCGCCAAAGCCTCGTACCCTCAAAGGTGAGGCTCTGGGGAGATGATTGAGTTATGGGGGATTAGCCGACTTGCTGTTAGGGGGCCTGGCCTGGAGGGAAGAGGCGGTCCCTGGGGATGTGGCCTGGGAGGGTTTCTCTCCTTCTGCGGCCTTCCCTCTACTCTTGCTGCCTCCCCACCACCCTCCCTGAGCAGGGGGCCTCCCCTCGGTAGAGGACATTTGACTTCAGGACAGGAAGAACTAATGGTGGTGGGTATGGATTTGAAGATGTAGGAAGGGGACACATGCCAAGGGATGCAGGTGATCCTAGGAGTCTCCACTCTGAGGCTCCAGGCTTGTCAGGACCTCCTGGCCTGAGCCAAGGAGACTGGTTGGGGGCTGCAGATGCCCTGCAGGACAAGAGGTTGTTTTGCAGATTTCAGGCCGTGGGGATTTATCACACCAGCTCCTGGACACAAACACAAGAGGGAAGTCTGGCTCTTGAGAACAAGTGTTTTGCATGGCTACCAGTGTGGGTAAAGTCTTGGGTAGGGACTCCAAGTTTAAAACATACAAAGGGGGACTCTATGGGGTGTGGCCTATAGTCTTCTGCTGCACCCACCCAAATGTCAATGTCCCAGGCCCCTAGATCCCAGTCCTTTCCCAACAGGACCCTGACTCTAGCCTTTGATACCTGCTGAGGCAGCACAGGTCACTTCCTGTTAGGCTGGGTCACCCTGTGCTCTTATTTTATTTTGTTTTTGTTTTTATTTTTACTGGTGCATGTTTTTAGTACATAATGATTACATGCATCATGAGGAGTTGGTATAAGTACCTAATATATTTATCTACTTTTCCTCTACTCTCTCCCCTCTCCTTCCATATCTTGGTCCCCTCCTCTTGTGGAAAAGATAGATCTCCCTGATTCCTATTCACTATCTTTTATTCTGCTCTTTAATTTATTTATATGTTTAGAGTTTCTTATAGAAGAAAAACCAAGTGACATTTAAGCTTGTGTGTCTGATTTATTTCACTTAACACTATGGTCTCAAGGTGTATCCATTTTCCTAATGACCCAAGTTTATCCTTCTTTATGGCAGAGTAGTACTCCATTGTGTATAAGTATCACTTTTCCCTTATTCATTTATCTTTTGATAGACACACAGGCCACTCCTAAGATTTGGTTATTATGAACTGTGCTTCTATAAACACGGGCATTCATGGATAGCTGCAATATTGTTAACAAGTGCTAGGGTGCCCAAGGATCCCTTCCAGGATCTTGTCCTGTTCAAAGAAGTAGACAAGGTGAGGCATGGTGGCACACACTCGGAATACCAGCATTTGAGAGGCTGAGGCAGAAGTGAATGTGAGTTCAAGGCCAGCCTGAACTACATATGAGACCCTGTCCCAAGAAAGAGTTGGGCAAGGCAAGTGAAGAAGAACATAGAGCTTTTACACTTATTAAAGGTATTTAAGGGGCTGGGGATATAGCTCAGTGGAATAAGCCCTTGCCTAGCAAGCGCAGGGTCCTGAGTTCGATCCCCGGTACCACAAAATAAATAAATAAATAAATAAATAAAGGTATTTAAGGTAGGTATCTTAGGTTACTTTTTTCATTGCTGGAACAAAATCCCTAATACCCACAGGTTAAAGGAGGTAAGGTTTATTTTGGCTCACAGTTTGTAGAGGTGTCAGCCCACAGTCAGCTGGCTCCAAGGCAGGGCGGCAGGGCAGAGGGGCATCACAGAGGAGAAGGAGTTCAAGGCAGGGCAGGAGGGAGACAGTGAGCCTTCCTTCTCTCCTTGACTCCACCTATATTACAAGTCCACTGGTTGATGCCACCCACACCCAGGGCGGGTCTTCCCTCTTCAGTAAATCCACTCAGCCACACCCAGAGCTATGGTAAACCAACCAGTGGACTGATCCAGTGCCACACTCCCACAATGCAGTCATTCCCAAATCCCCACCTATCAGTGCACAAGGCTTTGGGGCACATGTTGATAAGCCATGAGAGGAGGATGAAAGGTAGGAAAAGAAGTGTGCTCTGCTGAGTGTGGGCCTGTTAGGGTAGGAAAACAAGTACACCCTGTGGAGTGCAGGGTGGGCCCATGAAAGGTTCCCAAATGCCTTGAGTTTAGAGGCCACCATCCTCCGTGTTCCCATTGTAGTGTCAGATCTAGGCATCCTGTCAAAAAACACACGTGATCTTGTGCCAGAAGCCCTGAAGACAGTATTCTCTGACTGATACCAGATGCAGGGCTTGGAAGCTGTTCTGCGCATGTGTCCTGGCTGTGAAGGACAGTGGTTTGCCACGCCCTTATCTCCTGCCTCCATAGCATGTCGAACTCTTTTGGGAAGGTAGCTGGTGGGGGAACAGCTGGGTCAAATTGAATTTCTAGTTTTAGTTTTTCAAAGAATCTCCTTACTAGTAGTTGTACTAGTTTATATTCCCAATAGCAGCACAGAAGGGTTCCTTTGTCCCCACAGCATTTGTCCTGGCCAGCATTTGTTATTATCTGATTTCTTGATGACAGCCATTCTTTGTGGGGTGAGATGCAATCTCAGTGTTGTTTTAATTTGCATTTCTCTAATGGCCAGCAATGTTGAGAACTTTTTCATGTATTCACTGGCTGTTTATACTTCCTCTTCTGAGGAGCTGGGCTGTCCTGAAGACCACAGTCTGGCCTGATTTCAATCCCTAAGGAAATCGGGCTCCCTTCAGCGCTGCAGTGTGGGCTGTCTGTGTCTCTGACCCCAGCAGTCATTCTCTTTCTTCAGGGTCCCCAAAGCAATTCACAAAAGCCAGCCACGTCCATAATCCCTGTCACCATCAATGCCCTGTGTTTCTGTTGTTCAAGGGCGGGTGCCTCTGTGTGACACTCTGCCACCCCTGCCACCTGTCCCTCAACACAGTGCACCCTGGCAGCCTAACCACGTGGGACATCACAGCAAGCCAGAAGCCACTGCGGCCCTCTCAGCTCTGCCAGAGGCTTCTGCTGCATTTGCCTGATGAGTGACACCATCTCAGAATCCCATCCTCAGGGTCTGTTTTTTGAGGAGCCATTTCCTGCATTGACTGTCAGAGTTCTTTGTAGAAAAACTGTGTAAAAAAAGAGAAAGAAAAAGCTGGGAAACAGAAGTAAAAATGTCTGGAAGAGAATAATTACTGTACTGAATTTCATTCTTGGTACACATTTCTGTTTGCTCCAGTAATAAACCAATGTTGAACTGAGTCATGAAAACCCGGTGAAATGTTCCAGAATAATAAAAGCTTAGTAAAAAAAGAAAATGATGGAATAAATTGAAAAATAACATAAAAGGACAATACCCATTTAAAAGCAGATCTCCTCCCCTGAAAAGGTGCTCTATGGGGTTTTCTTTTCTTCTCTTTTTGTTTTGTTTAGTTGTTTTTAAGTGCTTTTTGAGATAATATCTCACTATGTTGCCCAGGCTAGCCACAGAAAAGTTTTTACTTTTTTTTTTCTTTTTGAGACTGCGTCTCACTATATAGTTCAGGCTAGCCTTGAACTCACAGAAAATCTCCTGCAACAGCCTCATTAGTGCTAGGTTTGCAGGCATGGGCTACCATATTTAGGCCTATTTTTTTTTTTAATTGAAGTAGTCATTAGTCTGTCACCAAATATTTACAGACATGTCTTTGGAGAACATGGGCAGTTAAACTTTCTGGATCACTTGTGGCTTGGGGGACAAAAGAATAATGAGAAGCTGAGCATGGTGGTGCACAGTTGTAATCCCAGCACTGAGGCAGGAGGATTTCTTTCTTTTTTTTTTTTTTTAACCACTTTATTCCAACCTGAGCACCTCAGTATAAAACTAAATCCTGGTGAACTGTTTTCCTTGCTAATTCTGAATTACTATAAAATGTACAAGAGGTCTGCTAAGAGTTCAACACTTAAATAGATTAAATCTTCTGACACATGGTAAAATGAAAATACCTAGAAATTAGTGCAATATACAAACTTATCAAAAGAAAGTGGACTTGGAAAAACAAGGCTGCAAGATAAATGTTAGTAACATTGTAATGTTTATGTTGCAAGTTACAGATACATTTGTTATTATGGTTCTAGCCATGTA
Source organism: Dinomys branickii (assembly GCA_004027595.1). Taxonomy (NCBI): domain Eukaryota; kingdom Metazoa; phylum Chordata; class Mammalia; order Rodentia; family Dinomyidae; genus Dinomys; species Dinomys branickii. The sequence goes on along the minus strand of PVLD010000032.1, from coordinate 424,680 downwards.
GGAACTGAAGCCCCTTCTTTGCAAAGGGTGAGAGGAAGAATTAGCTGTTTTGTTAACTGTATATTTATACTTTTAAACAACTCTCAAATATTACAGAAAAATAATAAACATACATGGAGGCCACAATGTAGTACCCTACAGTACAGCTAAGATAACATTTAAAACAATCAAGTTTGAATGTATGTAATGGTTAGTGTGCTGGCTGTATTATACCCAAAGGGAACAAAAGCCTCTTCCCTGCCCAAAACAAGACCTATGTCATGGCCTGCAGTGATTGAAAAAAAAAAATCAGATAGCTGGTTTGCTTTTTTTTTTTGAAGAGCTCATGTGAAGGGAACGTTATTCATTAAAATGTATTTTTCAGTTTTCATTTTGCTAAACAAGGTGGGGGTACATTTGACTTTTTTACCCCATTTAGAAAAATAGTAAGATGGGTTATAACAGTTGCTATTAACACTCCTTTTCTTCCTGGAAATGTGGGACTGTTTTCTTGTGGTTAACTTACTAAACTGTGGAATGTACACCTTAGATAACAGAAGAAAGTTTGCCTGAATACTGCAGCTAAGTATAAATATATTTATATCTTTCTAAAAATGTTTTTCAGAAAGGCCAAACTTATAGCTTCTAATTTTTTTGCACATGACTACTGTCTCAGTTTGGAGAAACTGGATGGTTAATTGTGGGTCCAGACAGTCATTTGCCTTTATTTCTGATGATGAGAAATGATTACCTCCAACTTTCCAAGGAAACAATTACACACAGATCTCATTTTCCCTTTCTACTGCTGAAACATTAGTGAGAAGGGCACATGCATATTATTAAAACTCAAGTTCAAAACACTTAAAATAATTTTGTATTAGAAATTTGACTCTACCCTAAGTCTCTTAGTTTTTGGGAGTTACACTGTGCTGGTTAAATGCTCCAACCCCACTGTTAGTAACATTCAGGAAGCAGAAGATTCCAGCTCACTCAAACTGGAGGTTTAGTTACTGCAACACTGATTTCTGGTTGGTTGTGTGGGTTCAGTGAGGTCTGCTCCTCTTCCTCTAATAGAACTTGCTCCTGGATTCTGTGGTTCATTCTTTGGCAACTTTTTAGCTATTTCCATGAATATTTCATTTACATTCACTGATTTTTAGCTGATGTTTCCATGTTGTCATCTGCACAGGACTGTGCTTCCTGGAAACCTACAACTCTTTTATTTGCTAGCTCAGCCTTGTTTCCTGATGAAGCTATTACAATGTTAGGACTTGCTTGCTTCTGGAGTTCTTTAACCCAGTTTTTTGCTCTTGCCAAAGATTCCTCATTTGTGACATATACAAGTATGCCTGCTTGTGCTCCTCTCTAGCACCTTGGTGAGAGGCTGTGGTATCTTTCTTGACCAGCTGTATCCCGTATTTCAAACTTTACTGTTCTATCATCAAGACACACAGTCTGAGTTAGAAAAGCAGAGTTTGTGGAGGTTTAAGTCCATACATGGCTGGCTCCAAGGCAGAGTACAAATATTTATGGCCAGGCAAGAGGATTTCATTGAGTTTGAGGCCAGCTATATAATGAGAACCTGTCTCAAAACAAAACAAAACAAAAAAAATAAGCATAGTGAGAAGAAGCAATGTTGATGTTGTCCCTTCAAGTCTGTAGCATTTAAATGCCATAATTTTTTTTTTTACCTTGGCTACAGTCATTCCAAAGATCTAGATAGTGGCTGCTCCAAGGCTCACACTGGAGACATTCATGACACAAGAGCAGATCCTCTACTCCCTCATGAAGCATGAGGAAAACACACCAGACCACAAAACTACTATTTCAAGGCACTGAAATTTAGTGATGTTTGTTACTACAGCACAACATAACATATCCTGACTGATACAAGGAAATACTGTATGGGAAACTTCTTGAGAAAATATACCTCTGAATATAAAATGTTTTTATAAGAAGAATAAATCACCCTGGACCCTTATTTTTCAAAATGAACATTCCTTAAGATGCTGCTGTGGAGACAAAAATCAAACCCAGCTGACTAAAATTTTGCAGAAAATATCAATGGCCATCCATGCTTACAAATGTCATTGATAGTTAAAAGAAGTTATTATTATTATTATTATTATCATGATCATCATCATCAGGTTTTATGAGACAGGGTGTAGCTATGTAGTCCAGGCTGGCCTTGAACTCATGTCAATCCTTCTGTCTCAGCCTCCCGAGTGCTGGGACTACAGGCATATGTGATGGACTGACAACTGGTGGTCAACATGTAACCCCCCAGCTGAACTTAGTAAGCATGGTGCTGGCTGTGGGAGGCCCACCTGAGGATTTTTCCTGGCAGCACAAAAGGCAGAAGTGGAGAAGAGCAGAGGCTGTTGAGAGCTGAGAGAAGCTATTGGGTGCTCTTAGAAGCTGTAAAGAGCGGCTAGTTCTCCTGTAACACTGGCTTTCCTGATGAACTCAGCTGTTCTCATAATCCAAGGAGCTCAGGACTTTGTCACTGAGAATAGCTCAGTTCATTCTCGGGGAGCTCCGGTCCTCACTTTGAGCATCACTTCCTGGCTCTGTAGGGGAAGATGGTGCACTGCTAAGTCTCCTAGAGAAGCTTGTTGTGTTAACTTTCCTGATGGGAACTCAGCTGTCCTCATCCTCGGAGGAGTGTGGGACCTCACTGTTGCTGAGGATGGCTGGGGTACCTTTCAGAGATGCTGTGGTTCTTATTTTGAGCATCACTTCCTGGTTCAAGTGCAGATCCCTTAGCCTGCTGGCACAGATCCTTCATCCCGCTGGCACAGACTTTCTAGATTCCACCACTGACTTTTGGGCCTTCGCAGCGCAGATCCGTGAAACAGGCCTGCGTGAGGCATTGTCATGGGCTCTAAGGCCTGCAATTGGACTCATGGGAGGCCTTGTTATGGGCTCCAGGTCCTCTGCTGGACTCATGCAGGACATTACTATGGAATCCAGGCCCTCAGCTGGATTCTTTGGTGGTGGACAGATTTCCTGCACTCTCTTTTTGTATATGATTCTTTGGGTGACTACTATAAATAATCTTACAAAATGTGTTCTGTATTGTGTTATTCCCTTGCAACCCCAACTATAATAGCATGCAAGAAATTATTTTTATTTAATAGGTATATTTGATCCATTTGATAATTGCCTATTTCCTAAGTGTAGGGGAAGATGGTGCACTGCTAAGTCATTGTTTTCTGTGAACTGGCTTTTGGAAAATTGTTTTGTTTGCTGAGACAGGGTCTCACGATGTAGTTCAGGCCACGGACTGTTTCTCTTCTGTGATGCCTGTATGCCCTGCCACCCTGCCTTGGAGCCAGGTGACTATGGACTGAAACCTCTATAAATTGTGAGCTGAAATAAATCTTTCCTCTTTTAAATTGTGGGTGCCAGGCACTTTGTCTCAGCAATGAGAAAAATAACTAAGACACGGGGTATTTCCAAGTGATGGTTAATTTTATGTGTCCACTTGACTGGGCCACAGTGCCCAGGTGAAATATTATTCTGGATGTTTCTGTAAAGGTCTTTTTTGAATAAAATGAGCATTTAAATCAGCAGAGCTTGAGTGAAACAGATTATCTCTCTCACATGGTGAGCCTCTTTCAATCAGTGGAAGGATTTAAGAGGAAAAAAGTCACCTGCCCTAAGCAAGAAGCAGCTCTGCCTGCAGACTGGCTTTGGACTAGGATGTCAGCTTTTCCCGAGTCTCCAACCTGCTGAATCACCCTGCAGATTGTGGATTTGCCAAGTCTCTGCAAGCATGAGAGACAACTTCTCAAAATAAATCTCAATCTATCTCTCTTCCCATCTGTCTACGCACAGGCCATTTTATTGCCCTAGGGAACCCTCGCAAATTTATGCAGTAAAGGTAATCCTATACACTTTGCAGATGTAATTAAGGTCACTAAATTCTTGGGGCTCTGTGTGTATTTGTTGTTTGCAGTATTGTGGACCAAACCCTTCACGCTGAGCTATATCCTCAGCCCTTTTTACATTTTGAGACAAGGTCTCACTGTCACCAAGTTGCCCAAGCTGGGCTTGAACTTTCCATCCTCTTGCCCCAGCCTCTCAGAGGGCTGGATTAAAACCACTAGACACATGGCCTGATTTAAAATTAAGTTAATCTGCATTATCCAGGTGGGCCCAAGGTCACCACACCAGCCCTTTCAGATGGAGAAAGAAATAGCAGGACTGGAGATGTAGCTCAGCATAAAGGCCCTGGTTTCAATACTTAGTATCAAAAAAATAAAATGGCAGGGACAGGGATATAACTCAGCAGCACAGCTCCTGCCTGTGAAGCATGAGGTCATGAATTCTATTTCCGGTACCAAAAATTTAAAAATTAAATAAATAAAAAAGCGGCAGAGCCGGACATGGTGGCACACACCTACAATCCCAGCACTTGGGAGGCTGAGGCAGGAGGATCCTTGCAAGTTTGAGACCAGCTGGGTCTACAAAATGAGTTCAAGGCCAGCCTGAACTGCATAGTGAGACTCTGTCTCAAAAAGACAAAATAAATAAATAAATAGATAAAGTGGTAGAAAAGACAGGCAAAGAGGAAGACAAAGAAATCTGGCAAAAAGACAAGTCAGATCCTGGAAACAGTGAGGAAGAATTGAGCCTCACTATGGACAAACCACCCCTGAGGCCTGACAGCCAGCAGACAGAGGGACCTGTCACCCAACCCCGGGGACAGAAGCTGGCCAGCCTCCACGGGGCTCCCAGGCAGATGCCCTGGGGCCTCCAGAAGCCAGGCAACCCCAGCAGCCCACAGCCTGGGCCCCACGCAGAGGTGGCAGCGATGCCTTGGGGACGTGCTGTGACTGTAGGTGGTCAGCCTTTTGTGTGACGCAGTCCTGCAGTGGTAATGGCGGCGAATGGGGGCAAGTCAGCCCTCCCATCATGGAAGGGGCTGCCCACCCCCACGGGGACCCCAGCCGCTGCCCCAGGGCAGGAAGGGGCTGGCACCCACCTCCTGCGTCCACCTGCAGGGCCTCACAGGGGCCCCGTGCCCTGACGCTGCCAGGCTCTCCCTGGTCATCACCTCCATTCCCGGGTCTCTACCCCTCAGTCTGTACCTGAGGCTTCACAGAAGCATGCGCACTGCTCTCCGGGCTCCAACCCCGCCCCTAGTCCGGTTTTGGCTTGCTTGGTTTTCACCCTGCTACGCAGACGCAGGCATCCCGAGCCAGTCAGCCTCCTGGCCTGACCCCGATGTAGGCGCCATGTGAGCCAAACCCCTGCAGCAGGGGATGATGGGAAGAAGAGCAGGTCAATCAGTTCGCCTGCCCACCCCGCCCTCAGAGTTTAAATATGCCCCATTAATAAATGACATTCCTCAACCTACAGAGACACTAAGTATTCTATAGTCCTTCTGGGAAGGTTGCCTAAAAGAAGACTCCACTAGCAGAAGCACCTATGTGACTTTTCCCTCGTTCCTCCTTGTTGGTCCCTAAAACAGGGATGCAAGGGCTGGAGCTCGGGTAGCCCTTTGGGGCTCTGAGATGAGGCTGATACCCCATGAACCTGGGACTGGCTACCACCTGCCCTCTTTGCAAAACTGTACTACCTCAGTCATTTTTACTTGGCCATGTGGATACAAACAGCTCCAGCTTCAACTCTGTCCAATTCAGAAGCCCCAGAGCCAGGACCCCTGCTCTTCTTAGCGAAAAGACCCTTGCTCCTCTTAGGCATCTCGGGCAGAGCTCTGAATGACAAAGCTGGGGTCATACACCCCACCAGAGGCAGAGCCAAGCTGTGGTGCAGGGCTCCCTCCAGTGAATTCTAGGCTAACGGTGGGGCTCTGGAAGACACACAGCCAGAGAGAATCCCTGGTTGACCAGATGGAGAATCCCCCTGTTATGGACAGCTAAGTTAGGTGGAAATATTATAGGCAGTCAGCCAGGGCTGGGCCCTGGGAGGAATCAGTGCAGGGGATAAGAACACATCACAGCTGTGGCTGAAGACACTTTTGGAAGGCCAGGCCTCAAGACAAAGATGAAGGGACTCATCTACTTCCCCAGGTGTAAACACTAATAACTGATATTCTAAGTAGGCCTCAAGGGCCAGGGATGTAGCTCAGTGGCACAGCACCTGCCTAACAAGTACAAGGCCCTGAGTTCAACTCCCGGTACAGATGAATGAATGAATGAATGAATAAATAGGCATTGATCACCTGGGTGATTCCAGGAACGGTCCTTGTGCTTTACAAGTGCACTTGCTATGTGACCTGCCTCCCCTTGGATCAACATTACCCATGCGGCTATCATCATTAGATGATTATAGTTTCATCCCGTTTTATGCCCATCTTACAATTTTGCTCTATAAACCTTCCTTTGAGAAGTGGGCTCAAGGGCAACCCACTTTCTGTGTCACCCTCTATCTCTCTTAGGCAGGAGCTGTCTTTCCCTCAATAAATATTTCCTACTGTTTACCTGCATTGCTCCTTAGAACTCATGCTTCGATTTGGGGGACAGCTAATGGACTGGGAGTTACAGTGTTTCTGTTACGTACTTGGAGGTCCTGTGTCACCCCTGTATCACCCCCCCCCAAGAGGCTGAGCCAGACACACAGGAGTGATGGCTGTCAGCTCTCACGCCAGAAGTAAGGAGGAGCTGCTTGTGTGGTTCTGGCCCCCTCCATGGACATCCACCTGGAGACCACAGTGTGTGTGGTTCAAGGGGACAAAGCTATGGAGGGCCCAGGGTCGACCCTGGTAGCATGTCTCAAGCCAGGGGCACCAGTTATCTACAGGTGAAGAATGCATGTCGGAGTCAGACCTGGGGTCAAAGCTGCCTCCGGCTTGTGTTGTGCAGCCACAGGCAAATGGATGGGCCTCTCTGGGCTGCCACCCAACTGCCCAGTTCCTGCCTCAGGTCCTCCCTCCACTGCCAGCCCCCTATAGAGTTCCCTCATGCACTCACCCACCAAAGGTCTCCCCTCAACAGTGCCCACCACACCCAGCCAGGGTCTTGGTCCTCAGCAGCAGGACATTCCAACACAGACCAGGAAGCAATTCAGCTTTCAGGTTTTCCAGATTAACAAATGCAAAACACAAGACTCTACCCAGCCCAGCCCTGTACGGACCACAGGACGGGGTGGGGCCACTGAAGGTCAGAGGACAGCCAGCACTACTCTGCCTGGGCCCTCATCTCACAGCCCTGCGGGTTCCCTGCACATCAGGCACAGAGGAGCCACTGTAGTGTCTTCTGTTCCCAGCTCCAGGCTGCCTGGACACTCGCTATCCATTCCATGAAAAGGCCAAACCCAGTGCAAACGTGATTCTTACCATAGTCGTCATCATCTGGAGCCGCTCTTTTGGGGCAACACAGTCACTGCATGGCCCCTAGGAACTGCCCATTGTCACCATGACACTGTCCTGGGGGTGGGACTTAAGCAGGGGGCCAATTCACACCTGTCCCAAGCACCCAGCACAGGGCCAGGTCGAAATAGGGATGTGGAGTGTGGACTGGGGACAAGAGAAGAAGCAGGGGGGCTGGGGATATAGCTCAGTGAAATAAGCGCCTGCCTAGCAAGCGCAGGGTCCTGAGTTCGATCCCCAGTACCGCAAAAAAAAAAAAAAAAAAAAAGAGAAGAAGCAGGGAAGACTGAGGGGCGGCCAGATGTGGCTGCTCCCGAGGGACCGGACAGAGCTAGCCGCTCTTCCTGGAGCAGACATGGCACAGTCGGGAGCCCGAGCTGGCCCTGCAGAAGGACCTGGGTCGCAGCAGTTTCTGGGCCGAGGAACAGAGCAAGGGTGGCATAGGCAGAGGTCAGCGAGACAAGTCACAGGGGTCACCAGAGCCTGCCATGGCCACGGGAAGTGGGTTAGGGCTCGAGAGGGGGACAGGAGAGGAGGCTGGGGATGTTGGGAAGGACTTTGCCCCGCATCAGGGGACCCCTAGCAGGAGGGGACGGGGTCAGCCACTGCAGGGATGGAGGCAGGGATGCCGCTGCCTCCCCCTCCTGACTGCTCCAGCCTGCATGTTTTCTCTGTGCTTGATGAAGTTAAAATAAGCCCTCTCTTGGGAGGGCAGGCGTTCAAATTGGATTGGCACGCGGACGTGGAGCAGTTGGTGGCAGGAGTCAGGGGACCCGGAGAGCAGGTTTTCGCTGGAGGGGAAGTGAGCTTTATTTCCCTCTTGGTTGCTGACAGGGAAGCAGCTGTCCTTCCCTGATTATTTTTACCTCAGTCACAGCCTGCTGCCGAGCCGGCCTGGCTTCCCCAGTGCCCCACGCCTGCCGGGCCCAGGTGAGTGGTCGTCAGCTCAGCTGCGTGGGTCTCGAGCTCCACCTACCGCCCAGCCAGGCCCCGCTACCCGCGCCACAGGGGCCCAGGGCCTACTCAGGACAGCTTCTCATCCTCCAACCCAACATATCCTCTCTCCCCTTCCTTTCCTTCCTTCCTCTTTTTCATGTGTTTGTTTCATTTTGAGATAGGGTCTCACTATGTACCACAGGCTGGCCTCAAACTTGTAACGATCCTCCTGTCTCAGCCTCCTGAGTACGTGACGACACCCAGCTAATACCACCCTTCACTGGGAGCAAAACACGTTTAAATCTGTCCTTTTCCACCCTTGAAAGTCTCAAAGTGTGTGTGTTGGGGGGGTAAGGGGCCACTGGCTTCATCTTAAAGCTAGTGGAAAACAGGTGCAGAAGAGCAGTCGATTGCCTAAAACTACACAGCAACACAGAAGGCAAAATGAAATCTGAACCCCAGCTTGCTTAACTCCAAAGTTTGTCCACCATCCTCTGCCTTCTGAGTTTTCATCCATGTGTCCATTAGGGATGCTCCCTGCTGCAAGTAACTATAGCAGTGCTTTCAATAATGGGGAGCACACCGGTAGGTGGCCTCCAGTGGGGAGCAGTCTTTCAGTCCGGCCATTCCATCAGCCTGGCTAGGTTGCCTCACTCTTCTCACCTGCATTCAGGGCAGAAACCAGAGTGTGGGGGGGGTTGGTGAAGGCTGTGATGATCCCTTTTATCAGGAAAGCAAAGTATTCCCCTAAACCACCCCAGGAGACTTTGGTTTACATCTCAGCGATAACATGACTGTCCCACGGCCACAGGCAAAGCAGAGAAAACAAGCATTTTCTGGACGAAGAAGGGTGGCAAGAACAAAGCCCAGGTCAGTCACTGACAAAATCTGCCACACTCCACATTAAAGTTGCACTCTGTTGACTTACATCCCATAGAATTTTTGCTTCCTATTTTTTTCTTTTTTCTTTTCTTTTTCTTTTTCTTTCTTTTTTTTTTTTTTTTTTTTGGCATTTGAGGTTTCCTTACTGTGTTTTTATCTCTGTCTCTCTTTTTTGTCTTTTTGAGACAGGGTCTCACTATGCAGTTCAGGCTGACATTCAACTCACTTTGTAGCCCAGGCTCACCTCAAACTCAAAGCAATCCTCCTGCCTCAGCCTCCCGAGTGCTGGCATTATAGGCGTGTGCCACCATGCCCAGTAATTTATCTCCTTTTTAATGACTTAATATTTTTTCAAGTGGATAAGTCCCAATTTTTGTGAGATACTTATATAGCTTCTTTTTTCAATATTATACAAAAACATATGATTAATATCTTTATACATAGAGCATTTTCCAGAGTATAGAATTACTTGAGCCAAGGATTTAAATGTTTTTGGCACTCCTGGTATGTTTTTCTATTGATTTCTAAGAGGGTTGTGTTATTTGACACTGTAAGACATTCCTGAGTTTACTGATTTTACCACACCTATGCCAGCACCAGGTTTTGTGAGTGTTTTTTGAGACGAAGTCTTGCTATGTGGTCCAGGCTGGCTTCGAATTCATGGTAATCCTCCTGCCTCAGCCTCCCAAGGGCTGCGATTACAGGTGTGTGCCCTCATGCCCTAGCTAGTTGTTGGTTTCCTCCAAACACAAACAGGTATTTACTGAGCCCTTACTGTGTGCCAGGCCCCGGACTGGGGATGGCACGGATAAGCTGAGACCAAGAACAAAGACATCCCTTATTCAAGTCCTTTTGCGAGTCGGTGGTAAAGAGGGGCCAAGGATGGGGTGGAGGTGGGGCTGGGCTCTGACCCCTGCTGAAGCCACTGCTTAGGCTGCCTGCAGCTTCCAGGGGAGCCTCGGTGACGGGTGGGCTGGGGGGATGGGAGGGGCTTTCCCCACTGACCCACTGAGGTGGGGAGGAGGCGGTTTGGCCCTGAGCGCTGTAGCTGTTTTGTTCTGTCTTGGTTACTTTTCTCTCACTGCTGAGACAAAATACCCAATGCTCAAATTAAAGAGGGAAAGGTCTATTTAACTCACAGTTTGTGGAAGTTTCCGTCTAGAATTAACTGGCTCCAAGGTAGGGTGGCATGGTGAGGGCCAACAGTTCCAGACTGCAGAAGAAGGCAAAAGCAACAAGAGCCAAAGGGGGTGAACAAGCCTCTTCTCCTCCCTTATACTGTAAGCAGGCCGCCTGCGCTCATTCACACCATCTCCCTGCCCTCCCCTTGCATAGGCTCAGCGTGTTTACAAAGTGAGGACCCTGGCCCCCTGCTGAGTCACTTAAACTTCTAAACTTCTCAAGTTGGCACAATGAATCAGCCATCACAACATCCTAGGCCGTAAATATAGGGCATGTCCCCTCTACCCTAAGATACAGAACTGCTAAGTCACTTGGTTAAGCTTCCAGACTTTTCAAACTGACACAATGAATCCAGCATTACAACATCCTGGAGCATAAACAGCTGCCCTGGGGCCTGTTCTTTACACTGTAAGATGTAGATATTAAACTTCTAAGCTCCTCAAGCTGACACAACCTATCAACCATTACATGCCCTCTGGTAGCCACAGTCTGTGGTGCACGTTTCAAGATTTGTGGTCCCATGGGGCAAAGTCTTGGTCCCACTACCTGTGCCCCACAGCCCCCAAAATGCACACATCCAGACCATAGTCACAGTGCATCTGTCTGAGCATGCCCAGTTCTGTGGGTTTGATTCTTGCTTTTTTTTTTATTCTTTTTTTCTTGAGACAGGGTCTAGCTCTGTAGCCCAGGATGGCCTTAAACTCAGCAATCCTCCTCTCTTAGCCTCCTGAGTGCTGGGATTAGACATGCACCACTATGCCGGGTGGGATCCAGTCTTCAGTCCAACAACAAACACAAACACATGCTCTGTTAAGCTTGGCCTGGGTGCTGGAGAGGATATGGGCAGGCAGACAATTCCCTGAGGTTTGTAGGAACCAGGGGCTCCTATCCAGTTCAGCAGAGACATGCAGCATCCTAGAAGGCTGAACAGAGACCTGAAGCATGGGCAGAGGTGAACCTGCCCGTTCCTCAGCAGAGGGAAACGACTGGTGGGGAGGACAAGAAGGTGTTCCCTGTGGCCAAACGGGGAGGGAAAGAGGCACAGCGGGGGAGAGGCAGGGCTGGATCACCAAGAGAGGAAGGTGAGACTTCGCCCTGGAGGCACAAGGGAGCCACAGAAGGGTTTGGATCAGGGGAGAAACAGGACTGGAAGGAAACCCTTGAGCACTCACTCAGTGCTGTGTGAGGTGAGCTGTTGGAGCAGGCAGGAGAGGAGGTCAGGCTGGCTCTGGGCGCATCCTAGACACCCTGGGGCAGAGTGTGGGAGAAGGGAGAAATTCTGCTGCCAATCTTGCCATGTATGCCAGGCCAGCCTTGAATTTATGGCCATTCTCCCACCTCAGCCTCCCAAGTGCCGAGATTACAGGTGTGTGCCAACATGCCTGGCTCCTTTATGTCCACAGAGGAAGAGGGCATTCAGCCTCAGCAGAAGAAGTGGAGAAACTTGTATGGGTCATGTGTAGGTGGGCTGATGGCCAAGCTTCAGTTGGGGGAAGGACCCCAAGGTGACAACATCCCAGCTGGCAGCTCTCCCTTCCAAGACGTCTGTCTCTGTACTATGAGAAGTTTGGCTGAGGGACTGATCCAGGGCCAGGGATGAGGACCATGTGTCCTCAGGCCACCTCAGGGCTCCCCAGGGGCCTGGCTGCCCTCACCATTCCATGCCCCAATACCTGGACAATGCGCCTGAGGCCCACAGTGGCCATCAGTCACTCTCAGCCTCCAGGCCCTGTTCACAGAGACAAGGGACCTGTCAGAGCTGCCACCCGTAAAGCCGATGGATGGCAGCTGCCAGGCAGTCAGACAATGCCTGGGCTCTGCGGAGGAGAGATTAGGCCAGGCCATGGCCCCAGCCAACCCCGACTGCCAAGGAGCGGCCTCAAGTTGGGGTTCAAGGGCCCGTCCCGGCCCACTGCAGTACTTGGCCATCTCTGGGAGGGCTCCTGGGGAATATGGCCCCAGAGAATGGAGGGAGTTGGGCTGGGGGTCAAGAACCGAAACGCTGTTACCTAGCTACAGGGAGGGCTTTCAGATGGGCTCCGATGGGCAGGAAGGGAGAGGCAGAGGGCACTCGAAGGACATCACAGAGTAGGGTTGAGTGGACCCCACCCCAACCACCAAGAGAAAGCACACTTAGGCGGCAGACCTAGGGCCTCCATTTCCTTGCCAGGTGCCTTGGGGGATTCTGTCTGCTTTCTGGGCTCAGTTTGCACAGATGTTAAATGGGCTCTCATCTGTCTTGTGTTACTATAGGCAGCTACTTTATAAAGAAGAGAGGGTTACTTTTGCTCATGGTTCTGGTGATCATCCAAGGTCACGGGGCCATGTCTGGTGATGACCTCATTCCTGCGCACCACGAGGTAAGCCGCTTGGCTCTGCCTCCCCACCAGCATGTGTCTGCCTCACCATGGCCCAGGAATAATGGAGCCGGGGAGACCATGGACTGGACCCTCTGGGGCCAGAAGCCAAAAATCAATCTTTAAGTTGTTTCCCTCCATGTTTTGTCACAGTGAGAGAAAGCTGACTAACAGCTGGCCAGGTAACAAAGCCAGGTGAGGCAAGTTCCGCATTCACTCTGCTGGTCTAGGAAACTGGAAAACGCTCCCAGCTCTGCCACAAATAGTGACCTCTTGTCCCTTCATTTTTATTTTGAAAATTCTCAAACTCAGAGAAAAGTTGGGAGGAAAAATACCACATGGAACATCAATATACCATTCACAGCAGTTCTTCTTTTCAAAATAAACCATCGCAAAGTGGTAAATTGACTGTTCTGCGTATGTCACCATAGTGAAAAAAAATTAGTCAATGCTTGTGCTGCCAGCAAGTTATTCTTAAAAGCGTAAGTCCTGACCAGGATGGTGAATGGGCCCTGTGCTTGGAGTTACATCCAAGCTCGGCTTTGTACTTCTTCAGTCAAAGTCATCGCAATCTCTCAGCGACCCCAGGCCTCACGTGCTGTTTATCATTCACACATACAGACGGGGAAACCAAGGTCCAGAGAAATTAGGTAATGTGTCTCCAGGCAGAGTCAACATGAACTTGGGGCTCTGTGACCCCAAAGCCTTGGCCCTGGGCCAACCAGAAATCTGTTACTGAGGCCTACTCAGTTCCCCCAGTCTCTGTGGCCCCTTTCCCATGAGGGTGCATCCCCTCAGCATCCTCCAAATCCTCCTCTGGTTTTTCTCTGCCTCCCTGCCCCAGGCTCTCTTCCACCCCTATCCTCTCTTTTTCTCCCCTCCCCCCCAGTAGAGGGAAGTAAAACCAGGATCTTTACACTGAGCTACATCCTCACCCCTTTTCACTTTTTCTTTTGAAGCAGGTTCTCACTAAGTTGCCCGAGTGGGGCTCAAAATTTGACCCTCCTGCCTCAGCCTCAGAAAAGCTGGGACTACAGGTGTTGCACCACCATCTGGGCTCCTACATTTCTCTTTGAATGGGCTGGTGTAAGACCCACAAGACCGAGTTTCAAGGCCAGGCTCTACCAATGGCCGGCCCGCCCTCTGCCTGGGGGAGGGGCAGGGGATATAAGGACCCTTCTCGCTGCGAGGGGCTGTGGCTCCTGGCTCCACTCGGATCCGAGTCTCATAAGTCTTCGATTTTCTAATCAGGTGACTTTACCTGCATATTGGCAGTAGGAAGCGACAACAGGCCTCATCCTGGCACTGAAGGGCCCCTTCCAGCCACCCGGGGGGCGGAGCTAGGGCAGCGTCCGGGGGCGGAGCCGCCCGCCCCGCCCCGCCCCGGGGGGCTTTCAAGCAGAGAGCAGCCAGGACACCTAGCAGAGCAGACTGTGAACGGACCGTGCTGCCAGCAACGTGGGTGAGGAGCTGGGGATGGAAACAGAGGGGCCAAGCGGGGACGGGAGGCCCGCATCGTAGGCCCTCCTGCCTAGGAGAGATTCATCTCTCTCCCCGTGTTAGCGAGGGCCTGGGGGGCGCCAAGGGGCGGGAGGCCTCAGGGCAGAATAGCTGCAAATGCGAACGAGGAAGGGGTAGGCATCTATGGGCTTCCACTATCTGCCCAGCGCCTGAGTTATCCGGGACCAGACTCCCAAATTCATTCCTCACCCTCTTGGAGCTGGGGGTGGAGGCAGGAGAACTCGGGTGCTGTTTAAAAGGGGGTGATAGTAAATTGGTGCTTTTCAGAGCCCCAAAAATGGGAACCTCTTGTGCTGGAGCATGTTTGGATTTTGTGCTAATTTTCTGTGGATGGGAAGAAAGCATATGAATTATCATTGGTGATGGCTGCAGGAGGTTCTGCCTCACCTGCAAATATCCCCACCTCCAAGCTTGCCAGGAGTGACCCCCACAGACCATCTATGATTAGGGTAACCCCAGCTCCGTATAGCACCCAGCTGTGGCAGACCTACCCTCAGAGCTGGGCAGGCTGAGCATTAGAGAACCAGTCTTGGAGGAGGTGTCACTGAGGGGGAGGCCACTGGCAGGGTGGGAGACAGCATGGCAAAGGTCAAGAGAAGAAATCTCAATATTCTGGAAGGTGGAGGCAGGAGGATTGCAAGTTTGAGCTGAGCCTGCACAACTTAGCAAGATCCTGTCTCAAACTTTAAAAGATAGCTGGACATATAGCTCAGTGGCGCAGCACCTGCCTGGCAAGCATGAGTTCGTGAGTTCGATTCCCGATACAAAAAAAAAAAATCAAAATTTAAAAAATAAAAGCAGCTGGAGATGTAACTCAGTACAGAGGCCCTGGATTCAATCCCCAGTGTGGAGGACAGGGGTCTGGAGACAAGATGCTACCCAGGGACTGTGGGAAAGCCTATGGTTTGAAGAGCAGGTAAATAGGTCACCAGATGGAGAACGCTGGGGGCAGATGAGGCGGAACCTTGGATGCTGTATGTGGCAGCCCTGCCCGCCGCTTGCAGAGGCCTGCACTGCCCCCTGCCCTTTCTGCTCACCGGGGCTACTGTTTCTCAGCTTCAGTCTTGAAGGGGCTCCCAGAAACTGTCTCTTTATGCAAGCAAATGTCATCCCCAGCGGGTGGCCACACTTTCCTGGACTCCAATCCCTGCTTGGCTCCCAGCCTGACGGGATCTGGGACCCAAGTAAAGGTCACTGTGACCCTGCCGGAGTCAGAGGGGGTAACAAGGCAGGATGCTGAGCTGCTTTCTTTTCTTTCAGTCCACAAAGGCCAGGCCTGGGACCCTGCAGCCTCTGCCACCTCTGCGGGATCCAGATATCCAGAATGGCCTCCTGGTGCTACTGCCTCATCCACCTCCTGGTACCCGAGCTTTGGGAAGGGGACTTGGGGGACTTCAGGGGGACCCAAAGGTGCCAGGGTTCCAAGTGCTCACCCCACATCATGAGGCCACTGCAAAGGCTATGCAAGATGAGCCTGGGCACAGAAACAGCAAAAGCACCCACATGGTGCTACCCCTCTCACATCCTTCACAAGGCTGAAATCGCTCAGGGCCATGGAGCACTCTGCCTAAGGTCACACCGACCCTGGAGCCTGAGATCCTGCAGCACACAGTAGGCATTCAATGATTGCACATGGGGAGGGGGCACTAGCCGAGCCCCATCTGTCTTCTCTTAGATCTGGAGTCTCTCTGGCACCTCCTCTGACTCCCCAACTGAATCAAGGAACCCTTGGGCCTCAGGTTGGTGTGAAGGAGCCCCCTCCCTCTCCAATGCCAAGGAAGAGAAGGAGATTTAGACCCCGCTGTGGGAGGCCCCAGGTGGGAAGCCCCCTCATGCTCCCCTCGTTCCTGTTGCACAGATCTGGGAAGGCTCTGCCAAGGGAGGACCGACCAGGCCACAGGACATAGTTAGGGGCCAGGTCCATCCCGGGCCGAAAGACTCCCAGCGTCACAGCCTTGGGTGACCCTGCCCACTACAGGATGAAGGCCCACAAAATGTGCCCCCACACCCTCTCCTCTGTCCTCCAGACGCGGTGGTCCCAGGTGAGGTGGTGGAGACCACAGACAGTGTTTGCAAGTTCCCAGGGCAGCGGCTTAGCTGGTGGCAAGCCCAAGAGTCCTGCGAACAGTGGTTTGGCCACCTGGCCCTGGGACCCCCAGATGAAGTTTTTGCTCCGCTGCTGCGCGACTCCATCTGGGTGCACCAGAGAGAGGCCTCTCTAAGGAGACCCCCACAGAGGCGTGAGTGGGGGACGGGTGAGGCAGGGGCTCTGAGGCCCTTCAGAGATGGGAGCCCACGGTGACAATCCTTGTGGAAAGCGCCCTAAGTAACACTTCACTGTTCTTCCAGGGTCCTTTGCGTGTACTGGAAGTAGGGGTGACCCTTGGGACAGAGAACCTGGGAACCTCCGTTTCTTTTCTTCCCCTGAGGTGGGAGGCACCCCAAATCTCGGGAGGGGCCCTGAGGACGCGCCAAATCGCTCTCAGAAGCAGAGCGAGGTATGCGGCTGGGGAAACTGAGCGCACGGCCCGCGTGTCCCCGCAGGCACACGCACCACTGCCGCGTTGGTGTTCGGTGAGCGGAGCGCTGACCGGGCGGCGAGGCTGCGGACCCCGCTGCCCGGGCTGGCGGCGCTGACGGCGTGCGCGCTCGTGCAGTGGGACGCGGCCTCCCCTGAGGCCGCCGCGCTCTTCTCCCTCGCCACGCCCGCACTGCCCAACGCGCTGCAGCTCCGCGCCTTTGCCGAGCCCGGCGGTGCCGTGCGCGCTGCGCTCGTGGTGCGCGGCCACCACGCGCCCTTCCTGGCCGCCTTCCACGCCGACGGCCGCTGGCACCACGTGTGCGCCACGTGGGAGCAGCGTGGCGGGCGCTGGGCGCTGTTCGCCGATGGGCGGTGGCGCGCTGGAGCGCGGGGACTGGGCGCGGGCCATCCGGTGCCACCTGGTGGCATCTTGGTCCTGGGCCAAGATCAGGACTCCCCAGGCGGCGGCTTCGCAGCTCGAGACGCCTTCAGCGGCAACCTCACCGACTTCCACCTGTGGGCCAGAGCGCTGAGCGCCTCGCAGCTGCTCCGGGCACGCGCCTGCGCGCCACCCCCAGGCGACCTGCTCTTCCGCTGGGAGCCGCGGGCCCTGGACATCACGCCCTCACTGCTGCCCGTACTGCGCGTGCGCCTTGTTTGTCCCGGTAGGTGCGCGTCCCGCCCCGTCCCGCCCCCTGGAGCCTGACTTGTTCCCTTCTGAAGGTCTGACCCAGTGCACCCTCATACCATGCCCGCCGCCACCACGCTGTCAGCAGTGGTAGCTTGGACGTGGGTTGCCACTGGGCGCAGTGTGCTGGCGCCTTCTGACCCCAAAGGGTGGGTGACATGACCAGTGGGGAGCCGGGTGCAGCCTTGACCCCTCCCTGCCCCGCCAGTGCCCTCAGAAGAGTGCCCAACTTGGAACCCAGATCCCTGCACCAAGGGGTCCGAGCTCTGCGTGCAGCCGCGGCACTTCCTCTGCTGTTACGGGAAAGGTACGTGCTTCTGGCTGTGCCCTGGGCTTTGCTGAGGGGAGGCCATGGAGCTGAGGAGCCAGTGGATGGCAGAGTCAGGGGATTTGGCAGCTTGGAGCTTCAGGGCTCACACGAAATTTAGGCCACAGCACAATAGGGCCACACAGATCTGGGCTGCACCGCAGCACAGCAACCCCAGGCAAGTGATTTTGCTGCCTGTGCCTCAGTTTCTCCATCTAGCACACTGTGTACAAGGCTTCAGCTGTGGGTATGCTTTTCCTGCCCTGGGCATCATGTGCTGGGGTGGGCTCGCTCAGCAGGCTGGCATCTGCCCTCTACAGAGACCTATCAGCAGCTGCAGGACATCCGGCTATGGCCAGGCCAAGACGTGATCACCCGAGTCAACACGTTGGCCAATGACACTGTGGTGAGTCCCTCCCAGGAGACTGGTGGGGCTGGGGCCACTATGGGTCACCTCAGTGTACCTCAGTTTCCCTCCAGAGGGGACCCCTGCCTGCTGCATCTGCAGGAATTGAGACTGTTCATGTTCCCTATCTTGGAGCCCTTGAGAGCTGGGAGCTTGTGACAACTTTGACCTGCACCCACCAAGAAGACCCTATCAGAACCCAAGAGTGGCTCCAAGGGTTTCCCTCATGACAGCCAGTCAGGCAGTTAGTGGCTCCTCTACCCACAGCTCCTGCCAGACCCCTTCTCTGAAGTCCCTGGGCCGCTGTCGCTGGACAAGGCCTGCAGCTTCCTGGGTGTCCTGGAGAGAGTGCTGGCAGCGAAGCCAGCGCTGGGGCCAGCAGCATTGCTGGCTGTTGTGGGCTTTCTAAAGAGGGTGTCCGTCCTCCGGGCAGGGGAGCCAGAGCCCTTGGCCGGGCCCTGGGAGCAGCTGGGCCAGGGCATCGTGTCTGTGACCAGCCTGGTCCTGGAGGAGCACCTGGCTGACAGGTGGCTGTCCATCAGCAAGGTAAGGCGGCAGGCTGGCCCGGCCCTGGCTTGTTGTGTCGCTGTGGGTGAGTCAGTGCTTGTTTCTCTATTTCTGCATCCCTTGGAAGGAAGAAGCTCTTTGGTCTAGTTTCTGGGTTGACTCTCCCTGAACAACCATGTCTGTAGATAAGACTGATGAAGAGCCCTGAGTGAGAAGGGCTTTCCCATGTCCAAGAACCCGATGAGCGCCTCGGAAGACAGAAAGATGCCGCCTGCTGGAGAGCCTGTTGGTCCTCATCTGGGCCACGGGGCGTTAGCCCTGGGAGGGAACAAGAAGCCGTGCAAGGGGCCCACAAACCCTGGGGCTGAAGGCGTAGACACAGTGCTGGGTAGCCTTGGGACAGAATTAGGCTTCCAGAGAGGCAATGGCACTGTCCTGCAGGCTAGTCCTGTCACCAGGATAGTGAGTGTCCCATCGCAGGAAAGTGCAGCCCACATTGAGCAGGGAGCTCAGGCACAAAGGAAGGTTGGGCTCTGAACGTCCATTTTCTGGCCAAGAGGAGGGAGGTTCTCACACAGGCCTTGGTGACACGATGGAGAGGAGTTGCTGGTGGTTTGATGTGTGATGTCCCCTCCCTCCCCTGTTCTTACCCCCATGTGGCTTTTTATTAAATCAAAAGTTCAGGCACCTGTTACAGGGTTAGCACAGAGTCAGAGTGGAGGAAGGGCGTTTGGGCAGCCATCAGTGTGTGCCATAGATCACAAGTGACAGGTCTTCACCTTCACTGGGAATGGGGCTCTTGAGAGATGGGGATGCGAACAAGGAATGCTGAGCCAGGCAGGGCTTCCCGTGCCTGCCTGGAGACCCAGGACTTGATCCCAAGGCCCCAGGGAGCCACATAGGGTGTGGAGCAGCTCGGCCACCTCACAGAGCATTAAGAATCTGCTGGGCCCCGGACAGGGCTGCAGCAGCGGCACTGAGGGTTCCCTTCCTCCCAGGTGGTTGGCGGACCTATGGCCCTGCTGGACACCACACAGCACCTGGCGCCCCTGCTGAGCACCACGCTGAGCCCTGAGCGGCCCTGTATACACATCCAGTACCGTCACGCAGGTGATTCTGCCAGCCGCCACCCACAGCTGGGTCACGCAGCTCTCAGCCTGGCCCAGGGGAGCTCTCTGTACTCCCACCAACCCTCCATGCTGTTTCCTGCCTTTGCCTTCCATCCAGAATGCCCTTTCTCCTGGATCTCCTAGCTAGCAAACTCCTATTCATCCTTCAGAACCCTGCTTGATCAGCTCCTGTCTAGGAAGGCATTCCCTGTTGAACCCTGTCCTGATAGTTTGTCCCTCCCCCACCATCCCAGCATGTGAAGATGGCTCTTGTTGCATTTGTCATAATTATATACCAGGACTGGCTCCCTGGTGCTGACACCACTGGGTGCCATGGGCTGTTTCTGAGCCAACTCTCCACAGGGCCAGGCTAAGCACATGCTGGGAAATGTTTGGAGACTGGGTAGGAAGGACGGCTGCAGCAGCCTTCAAGCACAAATTCATATCTTCTGGTGGCCACTGCCTCTG
The DNA here is from genome assembly GCA_004027595.1 of Dinomys branickii. NCBI lineage: Eukaryota > Metazoa > Chordata > Mammalia > Rodentia > Dinomyidae > Dinomys > Dinomys branickii. The sequence continues at coordinate 404,478 of PVLD010000032.1, read as the reverse complement.
GCGGCTCACTGGTACTCAGGTCCCAGCCTTGGGCCAGTGGCTGGGCCACCCTAAGCAGGATTGGTGGCCTCAGGCCTGTGACCGCACAAGGGCAGGCTGACCCTGCGCAACTGCCAGCTGGGGCTTCTACACAGTGCTCTGGGGAGCGACAGGGTGCTCCGCCCGAGGCCCTGCCTCCACCCCATTTCATCTCAGGCCTGGAGGTGCGGAGCCTACACCTGAGGGAGGCCAGCACTACGGGCTACACATTCACCGTGCCGGGTGGGCACCCGGAGGGACCCGGCCACATCCACATCCCCCCCGGGGAAGTGCAGCGGCTGCTCGGGGAAGGTGGGTGACGGCCAGGGTGAAGGCAGCTGCCCCTGGGATGGTCACTTAGTTTTCTCCACTGAACCCTTCAGTTTTCCTCAGTAGTGTGTGGGAGAGGAAGGCCCCACCTGAGGCTCTGCAGGGATGGAGGGTAGGGTAAAGGACCATGGGCTTTGGAGCTGTGAGAATGAGCTCTGAGCCTCAGTTTCCCCTCCTGTGAAGCGGAGATCTCTCCCCTCAGAGCTGGCTGGGGGTGCATGTCTAGTCACCTGGTGAGGCCTTGCATCCCCCCCACCCTCATCCAGGCCTCTCTGGAGTTACCGCCATCCACAGCTGGTTCTCATCCAGCATCTTCCAGCACACCCTGGGGGCGCCTGGCCTGGAGCCCCAGTTCCCTGCCAGCCTGGAGGAGGCAAGCAGGAGGCAGAGGTAAGGACCCACACACACATTAGGCTTCTCATGCCTGGGCCAGGGGAAAGAGAAGGCTAGTGGGACATGGCTCATCCCACCTAGGGTCCTGCCTTCAACTCTGAGGGCCACCAGCAAGTCCCCAAGGCAGAGCAGGAGCCCAGGGCACTGAGAACCATGTTTCTGTGAACACAGAAGGCGCCATTGCCAGCACAGGGCCTGCACCGCTATAGCCGCCCTTGGGCACCCTTGTTCTCCCTGCAGGCTCCTGAGCGTCCGGGTGGGCTCAGCTGTGCTTTCCTCCGAGGTGCGGGATGCTGCCGGGCCAGTCAGCACTGCCGTGACCTTCCACCTGCAGCACGAGGCCCAGGTACTGAGTGCGCTTCTGAGTAACAGCACCCCTTCCTGGGCACACCCTAGTGCATCCCACCCTGTCACCAGCACTGTGTGTGTTTATTGTACAACCAAGGTCTAAATGTCAGGAAGGAAAACTTGCTCATAGTGACCGTCTTTGTCCTCAAGGGAACAGAAAGGAAAGTGACAACTTGTGCCCTTACTTTAGACCAGTACCCTCAGTGACCCTAACCAAGCCTTAATAAGCAGCTGTGTTTACCTCTCCCACTGCCTGTTCCCTGTCACCTTTGGGAGCTGCAATGTCCTTGCCCCCAGCTTTAAGTGGCGGGAGCAAGGATTGTGTTCAGGGCTGTGGAACTCATAAAACCAGATGCCAGGCCGGGTGTGGTGGTGCACGCCTGTAATCGCAGCACTCAGGAGGCTGAGGCGGCTGAGGCAGGAGGATCATTGGGAGTTCGAGGCCCACCTAGGCTACAAAGTGAGGTCAAGGCCAGCCTGAACTGCATAGTGAGACCCTGTCTCAAAAAAACAAAAATAAAAAAAAAGATGCCACTGGCTACCCATGGAAGCACAGGGAAACAGTGGGGCTTCCCTCCCTCCTACTTCCGGGCGATGGAGGCAACTTCCTGTCCATCTATGCCGGAGCCCTGGGGGGTAGCCTGAGACAGCAGAAGTCAGGTACCAAGTGAGGTGGTTCTTTGTAAACTGACATGGAAAGATGGTCCAGATATGTCAAGTTCCTTACAGGGGTGGCATCTAAAGCCCTCCCTTTCCATACAGCAATGAAAAATACATTTTCCACCTGCAGTTGGTTAAGTCTATGAATGTGGAACCTCAGGGTTCAGGGGCTCAAGTGCATGCATCTGTAATTAAGTGTGCATTTTACAAGTCCTAACCAGTGTATATTCCCACACATGACTGCCCCCAGTCAAGGTACAGGACATCTCTGCCTCCCTAAGGGCTCTTTGTGCCTCTTCCTAGTCAGTGCCCATCTCAGGAAATCACTGCTCTGCTGACTATAGATTATGTCTGTCTTTTCTAGAGCTTATTATAAACAGAATCAGAGTACACGTTTGAGGCCTGGCTCTTATTGTACAGATGACATTTTTGTGGTTCATTCCTTTTCACTACTGAGTAGTATTGCACTATGTGGATTACCATCATCTGTTATTCCATGTACTTGGCGATGGGGATTTTAGTTATTTTCAGCTTGGGCTGTTATATGTGCTATGTGTACTCACATACAAGCCATTCTGTGGACATACAACTTTCTTCTTTTGGGCAAGTTCCTGGCGTTGGACCTGCTGGGTTGTATCGTAAGTGCGTTTTAACCTGTAAGAGATGGAGCAGCCTATTTTTCTGGGTGGTTGCCCCATCTGAATTCCACCAGCACAGTACATGAGCGTTCCAGTTGCTCCATATCTTTGCAACATCTTGTCGATCTTCTCAATATCATTCATTATGATGGTTACATATTGACCTCTCGTTGTGGCTTTAGGTTGCAATTCCTGGAAGACCAATGATCTTGAGCATCTTCGTATCCACTTATGGCAAAAAATGCGTGTGTCTTCTTTTGTTAAATTTATGTTCAAATCTTTTCTCAATTATATTTGTTCCATTTTCAAGTTGTAAGAATTCTTTATGTAATTTGGATGCAAGCCCCTTTTTAGATACATGTTTTGTAAATAATTTCTCTTAGCTTATGAGACCTTTTCAGTGAAGTTGACCTTTTCACTTTCTTAAGAGTGCCTTTGGAAAATAAGTTTTAAATTGTGATGAAGTTCAATTTATTATTTTTTTTCTTGCATGACTCATGCTTTTCATATTCTAAGGAAGATTTGGCAATCCCAAGGTCACACAGATATTCTCAAGGAAGTTTATCATTATAGCTTTTCTATTGAGTTATGATGTATTTCAAGTTAATTTCTGTTTACTATGTAAAGTAAGGATCAAAGTTCATTTTTTCCACGTAGACACCCAGTTCTTATACCAGTTGATGTGTAAGAACTACATTGTTCAGATTACCAGATGTAAGAATGGAAGATTGTTCAAACCATTAAAGCGAATAAGAAAATAATTGGTAGATAAAACATTAGAGATAATATAGAGTTTCACTAGACAAGATGGTAGGAATTCACCATGGTAGTTCCACTGCATATTGTTGCCTTTAAATCAGTTGCTCAGATTGCCAAATATAAGCATGCACTTTTGTAATAAATTAAAATCAGTTAGTATAAGCCCACCAACTTCTTTTTCAAACTTGCTTTGGCTAAGCTGGGTTTTTTTCCCCCTCCTGTACATATTTTTTAGTATCATCTTGTCAATATCAACAGAAAAACTCACCTGGATTTTGAACCCAGACATCAGTTTGGGAGAACTGGCATCTCAGTAATGACTCTTTCAGACCACGATCCAGATGTACATTTCTATTTTGTAGGTTTTCTTAAATTTCTCTCAGCACGATAGTGTAGAGTCTTGAACGTATTTAGTTAAATGTGTTCCTCAGTATTTCATGGCTTTAGTTGTGACTGTGGATGGTATTGTTCTTGATCTCGAATCATTCATTGCGAGTGTATGTAAGAATACCCTTGAATCTGATCCCCTGGTGTTGTATCCTGCAGCCTTGCTGAATGTACCAAGCCAGCCAATAGCCATTCGCTAGAACCCTTAGCTTATCTACATATGTTATCTACATACGTGGTCATGTAATATGCAGATGAAGAGTTTCATTTTCTCCTCTGTGGTCATGTTTTCTTTTGTCTCCCCTTATTGTACCAGCCAGGGTTGATTTCCCTGTTGAATAGTGTTTATCCTGGCCATCTATCTTAGGAGGAATGTACTCTGTTTTTCTTCATTAATGTGGTGTTACCAGCATTAATGTGATGTAACATAGCCGCTGTGTATCAGATTACATTCCCTTCTGTTCCTGCTTGGAAAATTTTTCTCCGGAATAGCTGTTATTGCCGAATGCGTCTTCCACATTGACATGGTACAGTGTTAATGCAGTAAGATGCATGGCTTGATTTTCCAAGGCATGGAATGGTTTTCCAGTGCTAACCCTACCTTGGACTCCTGGAAGCATCTCTGGGTGATTAGGGTATATTATCCTTTCTAGCTATTGTTGGACCCAATTTCTAGTATTTTGTTCATAATTTCTGTTCTTATGTTCATGAATAACCTGTTCTGTATTTTTCTTGTAATCTCACCCTCTGATTTTGCTATCAGATTAACGCTGATCTCATAAAGGAAGCTGGAAGATACCCTCCTCCCCTCTGTGAATGCTCAGTAGGATTCAATGAAGTCATCCAGGCCTAGCATTTTCTTTGCAGGAAGACTTTGAGCTGTGGGTTGTAGCTCTTTCACATGGGTTGTTTGGGTGATATATTTCTTCTTGAAAAACCTGTGCCTGTCAGAGAATGTCTGGTTCCTCTAGGTTATCCAATTGCTAGCACAAAGCCGTCTGTGATGTTCTCTAATTATCTTTGTAACATCTGTAGCATTTGTAGTGATGTTTTCTTTTTCATTCTTGACTGGTCTAGGTAGAAGTTTACCAGTTTTGTTTATTTTCAAAGGACTCACTTTTAATACATTTTTTAATTTGAATGGATACATAACCATTGACACACTTGTGGGGCGTGGTGCCGTATTTTACAATGCGTCCTGTGTGCGGTGGTCGGATCGGAGTAGGTGACGTATCCATCACTGCCATCATTTATCATCTGAACATTCAAAATCCTCTCTTGTAACTACTTTCACATAGAACTGTTGTCAACTACAGTTGCCTGCTGTGCTACAGCCCCAGCTAGTCCTGGTGGATGGCCTGTGAGGAATCAGGCGGCACAACGCGCTGAGCCGCAGGCAAGTGAGCAAAGTGTCACCTGTTTATTTACAGCCACTCCTGTCACTGAAACCACCTCCTGAGCACCTGTTACCCAGAGACAGGCACTGAGAGCACTTTGGTTCCTTTCCCTCCAGTCTTTTTCTGGGCACAAGATTCTATAGGTATCTCTCTTTTTTAAGTGATGAAAAGTATGCATTGGGAATCAGCCAGCTGAAGTCAGTTTAGATGATCCTTCATTTTGTTGGCTGTCTTTGGGTGCTCTGGTCAGGAGCAGTCAAGCCACACCTCCCTCCATCTGCCAGGCCTTCTCAGTTGTTGACCTGGGCCTCATCCATGTCACAGAGCTGCTCCTCAGCCTGTGTGACCACAGTATCCTGGCCTCCTGAAGGGGGTTGGCATGAGGATCTTCTCTGAGGCTGTGGGTGCCTCTCAACACAGACTTCTTGGCCTTGACAGCCTTTGCTTTGGCTCTGTGGAGGACATGAACTTCCTTCTTCACCTTTGGCGCCATCTTGGTAACAACAAGCACTACCAACGTGTCTTTCCTTTCACAGAACAAAGCCCTTGCTCTTCCCACAGAGCTACATGAACACAGTTCTTTTTCCCTGCCCCCACTGGTGTTATCCACACTGACTCTGTCGTGGGTATCCTTTGCTGGCCTGGCACTGACCGCTCTGTCCTGGCTGTGAGACCCACATGGAAGTGACCTGAAGAGAACCTGACCTTGAGAAACCTGTAGGGCTTTGTGCTGATTTGCCCCACCCAGCCCTGTGGCAGTCCTGCTCCTAATCCATTCTTAGTCTGGCCACTGCTTCCTGGTTTGGAGCCCAGGCACAAAAGTTTGGAGCATACAGCTACAAGTATATTCCAGTTTACATCCCTGAAAGTGTCACCAGGGGTGCAGTAGCTTCCCATTTTAAGAATGTAGGAGTGGTTTTATTTTGAGTCCTGGCACCTATTATAGTAACTGAGACCCAGGATTTTTTTTTTTAACAGTACTAGGGACCGAACTCAGGACCTTGGCACTGAGCTACATCTCCAGCCCCTTACATTTTGAGAACATGTCTTACTAGATTGAGAAATTACCCAGGCTGGGTTTGAACTTGCAATCCTCCTGTCTCAGCCTCCCAGAACACTGGATTGGCCAGCATGTACTGCCATATCCAGCAAGGAAAAATATGAATGAGTGAGTGAGTGAATGAATGAATAAATGAAAATACAGGAGAATACTTCAGTCAGCCTGAGAAAGGATATGTTCATGGACACATCATCATAGGTGGAAGAGGGAACATGGAGGTGACCAAGCAAGGACTCAGACTCAGCTCCATGCTCTGAGCTGCGCCAGGCTAACACCCACTCTGTGCCTCAGTCTCCTCATCTGAAGTTACGCAAACCTGTACGTTTCTCCTAGGTCGCTGTGGCGATGGGTTCCACTAAAGGGCCTGAAAGTGACTGCAAAGCACCAAGAAGTGCCTTTGCCCTGGCCCTCCCCAGGCAGGACACATGGGCCACACCTCAGGCTCAGGCTGTGTCTCCTCCCCAGCCCTGGGCTCGAACCACGGACCACCTGGTGTTTCCTCGCTGCTAATGGCAGCATATAAAATCACCCTTGTCCTTGTTTAATGACAAAAGAACTAGTGCATTTATTATATCACATCCAGATGCGGAACTGTTAGGTGAGCTGTGTTTGCTCAAAGACAGGGTGTGTATGTGTGTGTGTGTGTGTGTGTGTGTTCATGTGTGGAGCTTAAATCTCAACCATGTATTGTGGTGGTGCACAATTTTCTTTACTAAACAATGATACGTGACCCCAAGTTGATTTGACCAGATGCAGAGCATCCCCAGGAGGGAAGGCTGAGAGCAGTGTTTTGTTTTGTTTTGTATGGTTTAGGTTCATTTAGTTTTTTAAGACAAGGTATCACCATGTAGCCTTGTGTTCTTACGGCCTTGAACACACAGCAGTCCTGCTTCAGCCTCGCAAGTGCTGGGATTACAGGTGTGCACCACCATGCTCAGCTGTGTGGTAGATTAACTGCTCCCAGCCCAGGGCCATTTCCTTGGTCCCCGTTCTCTGTCCTGCACACGATGCTAGAATGAATATGTGCCCTTGCCTTCCATTTCGCTCCTACCAGAGCTTTGCTCTGGCCCCTCTTCCTGGGCCCCTCCCCACACGCCACCCTGTGCCCTGCACACTCACGCCCCTGCTCTGGCCCTGCTTCCCACCCTAGGTCTTCCCCAAGAAGCTGGTGGAGCCTGTCTGTGCTTTCTGGAACTTCAGTACCAGGTGGGTTTCCATTTCCATGTTATTGAAACAAGGCAGCTTGTTTTAAAAAAATGACATAGAGCCAGGCGTGGCGGTGCACCCCTGTAATCCCAGCACTTGAGAGGCTGAGGCAGGAGGACCGTTGCAAGTTCAAGGCCAGCCTGGGCTACAAAATGAGTTCAAGGCCAGCCTGAACTGCATAGTGAGACCATGTTTGAAAAAGACTAAAAATAAAAAAGACATAAACTCTGCTTACACATGAGGCAGAATGCCTGTGTGTGACCTTCAGACACAGCTGTGCAGTAGTTATTCCAGGGCCCATCCAGCTACAGGACAAGCTGGACAGGAGACTATCTTACCAGGAGGTAGTGAGCGCCCGGTCCTAGGAGGTATGTAAGGGAGGCAGCAGTCACTATGTGAGGGGACTCATCCATGAAATGGGGCTTGATTTTAAGCCTGTGTGAGGCAGGGCCCGGCACACTGAAGGTGTCCAGGAGTTGGCCCAGCTCCCTGCCCCAACCTTTAGCTAAGAGAGGAGACACCAGTCACAGTTACTTGTGGTCACCAGTGTCGGCTGGTCCTCGCCATCCCTGAGAAGGTGAAGTGCATTTGATAGATGGGAAACTGAGGCCCACGGCAGGGCAGTGCCTGGCCAAGGTAACACAGCTGATGAGAGACGGGCAGCAGGAGCCCCAGCACTGAGGAGAAGCTGTTCCCACCTGCCACTGCCACGGCCCTGTGGCCACCCCACTCAGAGCCTTCTGCTTCCTCCCCATCCCCAAGCCCAGAGATGCGGGGATCGTGGGCCACCACCGGCTGCTCTGTGCTCGCCTTCTACCAGGACTCAACCGCCTGCTTCTGCAACCACAGCACCAGCTTCGCCATCCTGCTGCAGGTGTACGATGTCCAGGTGAGCGGGACTCATCTGGGTCTGCGGGGATGAACAGGAGCAAAGCAAGAGGCCCTCAGACAGGGCTGGTCTGCGCAAGGGCAGGCAGGTGGGACAGGACACAGCGGACGTGTCACACGAGTCCCCACACTGAGAGGCAGACAGGGCCAGGTCAGGGGCCACAGTGGGGAGCAGGTTTGGGGTGGCAGAGAGCCTGAGGTCTGGTGTTCTGCAGGGTCTTGGCTGTACGTGAAGCCGTGGCCGAGATGAGGTGGGAAGAGACTCGGTCACTGTCCTGTGGCCCCTCCCTGTGGCCTGTGGGTGACCCCAATCCTGCTAACTCAGCAGAGGGGAGGCTGGGTGGGGCCAGCTCAGGGACAGCCAGCGGGAGAGGTGCAGGTGCCCACTTACTAAGCTCCTCCTGCATGTGCGCCTGGACCCTGCCAGCTGGTGCCATAACATCCCTGCTTTTCCATGCAGCAGGGGAGGCGGCCAGTCTGAGTCCGGGCTGACGGGTCCTCTCTGTCCCTCCCTGCAGAGAGGCCCCGAGGAGGAGTCGCTGCTGAGGACGCTCTCATTCGTGGGCTGCAGCGTGTCCTTCTGTGCCCTTGCCACCACCTTCCTGCTCTTCCAGGTGGCTGGGTGAGGACAGCGCCCAGCCCCTTCTGGGGCTCCACAGTCCCTCGGGCCGCTGTCCCTCCATCCTTGGCCCCAGTGACCATGCGAGGCGCTTCCCCTTGGGCTGTGCTGGGTGCCCGTGCTGCCAGCCTGTCTTCTCTCCTCATCACGGGAATGTGATACCAGACACCCACAATGCAAGGGTTGATCTGGGCTCGTGGTTCCAGAGGGTTCTACCCACAGCCGCTCTAAGGCCGGAAGGCGCGGCAGGGAAAAGCGGAGAGCAGGGAGGAGCTGCGAGGGAGATGCCCCCAAGACCACTCCAGCCGCCTGCCTCCCGACTACAAGTTCACTCTGAACCTATCAGTCCTATAACTAGTGCCACGCTTCTGGGATGCAGTCGCCTCCCAAAGGTCCCCCCGACGCCTGGGCCTTCCAGGGCACAGGGGCCATGGGTGCTGTCCTCCTTTACTGACTCTTCTGCTGTCCAGGGTCCCCAAGTCGGAGCGGACCACAGTCCACAAGAACCTCACCTTCTCCCTGGCCTCTGCCGAGGGCTTGCTCATGGCCAGCGAGTGGGCAAAGGCCAGCCAGGTGGGCGGAGGGGTGTGTGTGGGGCCTGGGAGCTCAGGGGCCCAGGGAAGCACCAAGGCTCCTCCCGCTTGTCCCCTTGTTCCTGCCATCTTCGCAGGGGCCTGGGGGCAGGGCCCAGGGGAAAAGGCCCTGGAGGGTGGGTCCAGAGATCTCCCCACTGCCCTTGCTGGGGTAGTGATGCCAGGCGTGGGTATGGGACCCAGGACGGGGCTGTACTGGCAGCGGCCTCACTGGGGCCCCCGACCCGCCCGCAGGTAGCGTGTGTGGCCATCACCGCTGCTATGCACTTCCTCTTCCTGGTTGCGTTTTCCTGGATGCTGGTAGAGGGGCTGCTGCTCTGGAGCAAGGTGGTGGCCATGAGCATGCGCCCGGGCCCTGGGATGCTGCTGTACTATGCTGCAGGCTGGGGTGAGGCCTCTGCTGTCCCCGTTCTTCAGCTCGCACGGCTCTATGGCCACCTACAGGTTGGGCCCACTCGACCCTGCTCCCTGGTGTCCCCGAGCTGGGTCCTGGAGAGGAAAGTGATGACATGGCCAGGTGCGGAGACACACACCTGTCCTCCCAGCACCCCAGAAGGCTGAGGCAGAGGGACGGCAAGTTCCGCCCCATGCCAGGCAACTCCCGTCCGAGTCCCTGTCTCAAAACAAAACAATGTTAAAATAGGGCTGGGGATGTCGCTCAGTGCAGTGTCCCTGGGTTCAATTCCGCAGCACCACAGGAATGTGGGTGACGCAGCCTGAGGCCACCCCTTCTCTCCCTAGGCGCACCCGCGGTCGTCGTGGCTGTCACCCTGGCCACAAGCCCTGGTGACTACGTGGCCTCGGGGCACTGCTGGCTCGATGTGCACACAGACACCATCTGGGCCTTCGCGGGGCCTGTGCTCTTCGTGCTGGCTGTGAGCTGGAAGGGGTCCCGGGGAGGGACGTGTCAGGGACAGGGGTCCTTTCATCCACTGACCTCAGCTCTCCAGGCCAATACCTGCATCCTGGTCTGAGTGGTGATGGTTACCGTGTCCAGTGCCCGCCGCCGCACACGCATGCGGAACCCGCAGCCCAGCCTGCAGCAGCAGCTCAGTGTCCAGCTGTGGTGAGGCCAGGACTGGGGGACCAGGTGAAGGGGGCGCCTGGGGCCAGCTGGCACCCATTGGGGCTTGTGGGTGTGAGCATGGAGGGCGTGGTACTAGGGTTGTGGCTGAGCTCAAAATAAAAATGCAAAAGGGCTGGAGATTTGGTGCCAACCTCGTGGCACCTCAGGGTGTGTGGGAAGGAGAAGCAGTGCAGGAAGAGGTGGGAGCCCCCGAGTCCTGCCTGGGGGACTGTGCGTGATCCCAGGTATGCAGCTCGGCCCCACTGGGCTCCCACGCACAGCTCGCCCAGCCCTGCCAACCCTCCACAGGGCCACGGCGAAGCCAGTGCTGGTCCTGCTGCCCATCCTGGGCCTTACCTGGCTGGTTGGCATCCTGGTGCACCTTAGCCCCGCCTGGGCCTATGCTGCTGTGGGCCTCAATTCCCTTCAGGTATCTCCTGGCCCTGGCCCGTGGGTCCACAGCCACTGTGGGGCCGGCCAGCCTGGGCTGCACCATGGGCAAAGATGGTGGCAGGGAGAAGGGTCAGGGAAGCACCTGGGACCATGGACATGAGGCGCTGCTCTTGGCAGACCCAGACAGGGACAGGTGGTGACAGCCCTGGGGCCTGTGCTGGGAGGCAGGGGAGCTCCAGCCAGGTCCCCTGCCCTCGCTTTGCTGCTGGGCTCCCGGTACCTCCCCTGTCCCCTGTCACCCCCACCCCCACCAGCACTCCTCGCCCTGGGTCCCTCTCGGGGTTGAAGAGCGAGGCCACCCAGGAGCCAGGCTGGACAGGGACGAGCCCTGGACATCAGCACTCCATCCAGCCCGTGTCCTCAGAGCACCCAGCTGTACGGGAGATGAGGCCGAGGCAGTGACAGCCACCCTCGACGCCTAGGCGCTTGCTCAGGCGGCTCCATTTCTGTCTCCTGACCTGCTTCGTCAGTGGGGAAACCGGGGCCTCCTGTACTCGCTTGCCCAAGGGCTCAGAGTGGGAAGGAGCGGCCCTGGGCCCCGAGTGGCCACCACCCATTCCCAGGTCCTCTGTACCTGTGGGATCCCCTCCGGCTCTATCCCTGGCATCTTGTGACCCTGGCTGGCTTCCTCTACCAAGTCACAGGGTCAGAGCATCTCACTGCCGTGGTGATCTCCAGCTCTTTGCCAGGGCCCCTCAGCAAGACGTGAGGTGTGGGTCTGGGTGCTCCCTGCCCTCCTGTGCCCCCGATGGACGGAGATGTAGCACAGGGCCAGCTCCTCACTGCTGGCCGCTCCCCTTGGCTTTCTCACTGTGGCCGCTTTGCCCTGCTCTGGGCATTGCCCGGCTCTTCCCCTCTCGTTCCCTGCCGACCTCTGTGCCTGTGGCCCCCAGGTAGGGGCCTTCACTGTTCTCCCAGGCCTGGCCTCTCCCGTCCCTTCTCCAAACTGGACAGGATCTGCTCTCAGGACAGTGACCAAGGGGGACCAGACCAGAATTGGCCCAGCCTCGTTCCCTCTTCAGGGGTGACTGTTTCCTTTGACTTCCTGTGCTGGGTTTTGTGGATGGAGAACAAAGGGTCACTTATATAACCAGCTGTGGCTTTGCATTTTGGACAAGGTAAACCAGACCTGTGCATGTCTTGGTATGAGGGACAGACAGATGCCAAAACTGACCACGGTGTGGTACAGTCAAGGCTGGAGCCCAGGGACAGTCAGGACAGGGTAGGGACAGAGGAGTCACTCGGGGGCAGAATAGGAACACCCTGGAGGGCTGAGACCCGAAGGCTGCACAGGGACAAAGAAAGGAATGTTCCATAGTTGAGTGTGGTGCCACACACATATAACCCCAGCAAGGCTGAGGCAGGAGGATCCCAAGTTTGAGGCCAGCCTAGGCAACTTGGCAATTTAGTGAGACCTGGCCGCAAGATACAATTTTAAAGGCCTGGGTTCAATTCCCAGGATAGAAAAAAAAAATTGAAGGCAGGAAACTTTGGGGGAAACATGAAGAGGAGGAGGTGAGAAATGAAGCTTGTAGGCAGTGCAAGACACAAGGTTGGGCATTGTCATGGGGCTGCTTGGGAGCCACGGAAGCTGCTAGGCAGGTGCTGGTGTAGTTGGGTGGCAGTTTGGGAAGATGCCTCTGCTCTGGTGGGTGGGGTGAGAGGAGCCGGGAGGGAGGGCAGATCCTGGCTCTGGGGGTTGAGAGTCGCCAGAAACTGTCTTTGGGGCCTCAGGGTGAAGGCATCTATCTCCATTGGTGCTGGCAACTGCACCTCATGGGCTCCAGCTTCCAGCCCTGGGGCGTCACGGTCTCTCAGGGCGCGAGCAGCTGCCTTTTCTCTCTTAGGATCCAAATCCCACCCGTTGGGCCGCGCTACATTGTGAGACCCATTTCCATGTCCCCTACCCCAGTCCACAGCGACCCTGTCCACCACACGGGGAAAAGGAACATCCCGTCTACTGTGCAGCTGCTGGGAGGGCCCGGAAGCCCCTAAAGGCTGCAGCTCTGAGCCCGTCCACGCAGTACCTCCCGTCCCAAAAGGGGGAGTTGGCCTCTCCCCCTTGCCGGATGACAAGGCCTCAGGCGGTCGGAGGGTGTCCACTCTGCCCCTGCAGGGTGGCTGGGCTGCAGGGATGGGCAGTGTACGTGGGGCTCCAAGGACTGAGGTCGGAGACACCCCCTGGCGGCAGGGCTTGGCTGCGTAGCTGCTGTGTCCTTTGACCACTGGGGGGCGCTGCGACCCTAGGTAAGGCAAGGCGGGCTGGGGGCGGGGGTCGCGCAGTGAAGCCGGCTCTGTCCCCAGGGGCCGTACATCTTCCTGGTCTACGCCGCCTGCAATGGGGAGGTGAGTCGAGGTCGTGGGCGTCGGAGCCTGGGCCCAGGGCAGCAGGGTCTCCCGCCCGACCTCGGCGCCGTCCTGCAGGTGCGGAGCGCGCTGCAGAGGGTGACAGAGAAAAAGGCGGCGCTTGCGGTGCCCCGCGGGCGACCCGACGCCCATGCCCACGGCTGTGCCTTCCCGACGCGCAACCAGGACGGCCCCGCAGCCTTGGGTCCCCTACGAAGACACGTGGCTGTGAGAGGTCTGGGCTTATCACCCTGCCATACCTCGGTTTCCGGGTGCGCGCAGGCAGGGTCCCGAGGACAGTGACACACCTTGGCATCTTGTTTGAAAGACAAGGAAACTGCAGCCTGGAGGAATGGGCTTAGAAATGATTTGTTGAGCCAGGCGTGGTGAGTGCCTGTAATCCCAGCAATCAGGAGGCTGAGACAGGAGGATCTCTGCACATTTGAGTCCATCCTGGACTATATAGTGAGTTCAAAGCCATCCTAAACTACACCTCCAGGCCCTGTCTCAAAAAAAGAAAAAGAAAGAAAGAAAGAAAAAAAGAAAGAAAGAAAGAGAAAGAAAGAAAGAAAGAAAGAAAGCTTGTGCCCAATCCAAGCACCACCGCCTGGAGAAAGCAGGGACTCTGCTGCCCAGACAGGGGTAGGGCTGGTGCTCAGGGTCTCCAGCAGAAGGGCTCTTGGAGACCCATGAGTGCTTGGGGATAGGTGACCCCGAGGCAGTCCAGCCCCCAGCCTTTCATGCCATCAAACTGGGCCTGTTTCCTGTCGCTGTTCTGGAGTGAGGCGCAGAGAGAGGGCTTCCCCTGTCTCACAGCGCCGTGTTCTTCCCCTGCCAGGGATGCCCAGCCCCAGGATCTCCGAAGCCTTCTCCTCTATCACAGACCCCGAGAGGCCGGTGAGGCTGGGGCGCGGGCGGTGCACACTGCCCCTGGGGACCGGGCCCTCAGCTGCCGGAGCTGCCATGCAAGCTGCAGACAGAACTGAATGCCAAGGCCACTGGGTGGAGGGAGGCACCATCTCCAAGGTAGCCAAGGGCCCCGGGGCAGGGGAGCCGAGTGGGGGCCCACGCTGTGGCCTCTGTCCTCAGGCTGTGGAGCTGACGGCGTTCAAGGCCTCAGGTACCGTACCCCTTCCCTTGGGCCCTCACTCCTCACCTGGTCCCAGTGCCTGTTATCTAAGAAGCACTCACACCAACCTCCCTCAGCCTCAGAGACCCTCACCTGGGTCTGAAAGTCAGGCCCTGCTCAGTGAGAGAACTAAGGGGGGATTACTGGCCTGGCCTGAGGGGGGTCAGGGCGACCCTGCTGCCTGCCAGCCTCTTTAGGCTGAGTCTCACCCTCACCATACTAGGGACTAAACCCTGGGCCTGCATACTGAGCTACGTCCCTAGCCCGTTTTTTATGCTTTATTTAGAGACAGGGTCTGCTTAATTTGCAGTTGTTGAGGTTGGGCTTGAACTTGTGAGCCTCCTGCCTCAGCCTCCCAGAGAACTGGGATGATAGGCATGCGCCACCACACCCGGTTTGAGTTCCCACAATCTTAGACCCGCACTGTCCAGCGTCACACGCTGGCATTTCCAGCGGGGAGCCAGAGGCCTGGCTGAGGAGCTCCCGGGGCCGGGCGTGTGGAACCTCGGGACCTGAGGCCGGGCTCCAATCCCCTGCGAGCGTAGGCATAGGTGGACCTGGGCCGGGCGCCCCCTGCAGGGCGGCTGGGGGCACGCAGGGCCGGGCGGGTGAGCTGAGGAGGCCCCACCCCACCCCCACCGCACCCGCGGGCGCGGCGTCTGCGGGAACAAGAGCCGCACGGCGCCTCTGCGCTCAAGTGACAGCGCCTTTGTCTCTGCTGAATGGGTGCGTTGCTAGGGCCGCTCGTAGCAACCAGCGCTTCCACCTTGGCCCCACCCTCCCGACCCCCAGCCCTGGCCCGGCTTCGTGCTCGGCTTCCAGCGCCCCACCCACCCGCGACCCACCAGGGGCCCCGGGCGGAAGGGAGCGGAGCGGGGCTGCCCATCGTGGGTCCCTCACGGTGCCACCACGTGCCTCCTAAGAGCCCAGGCAGCCTTGGGGGCGTGCAGGGAGCTTTCGATGGAGAAATTAAGTGACCTAAGCCAGTCTTCCCATCAAGATCGCCCCCAGCCTGCGCCCCGGCTGGGGTTGGGGGGCTCCTGGCAGCCACTCAAAGGGCTGTTCCCCACTAGGTTTCTAGCTTAGCTGGCCTGGGGACCTCATCCCCGAACCCCAGCCTGAATGTGAGGTGCAGCTGGCTATTCCAAGTGACGCCAGGACAGCAGCCGGGCAGTTCACTCCACGCCTCATCTGCGGTGTGCCCCGCCCGGGGCGTGGCGTCCCCACCGTCCTGTCCCCCATCCTCCCGTCCAAGATGTGTCCCTCCCCCGGCCCTGCCCTGCCGCGCCTGGTAATAAACAGTGCTGTCAAGGCTCCGCTGGCTCTGTCTGGAGTGTCCCTGGCCTGGGGAAGGCGGGGGGCAGGGAGAAGTGGCCGCTTTGCCTTGGACACCCAGCCTGGTCACCAGGCTGGGCCCTGGGATAGGTGTCCCCAAGCCTTAGGGCTGGGAGTCCTCAGCGCAGGACTGCCCCCACCCTCCTGTGAAGGAGAGGACAGCTCCACCTGGGGTCGCCCTGGCCATGCAGCCCAGGGCCAGGGCAAAGTCAGCTCCAAGGGGCAGCAGAGGGGCCAGGCCCAGCCACCGCCAAGCACTGTGGGGACATGGAGACATTTTCCGAGTCTTGGTCCCCTCTTGGGAACAAGGAGCAGAGGCTCAGGGTTTCTTAGGGTTCAGCACGGGACTTCGGGGCAAGGCAGGGACAGGGGCTGGGCAGTGAAGGGCCCAAGGTCTGGATGTCCCCAGGGTGAAGGGCCCAGGCTGCAGCAGGTGCAGGGTGGCAGAGGGGGCTGCGTGAGAATCACCGAGCCCCTGGGCCCTGTGCAGTGGCGTCTGGGGGAAGACTGAGCCAGCACACTAGCCCAGGAGTCTGTCGCCTCGTTCTGGGCACCCAGGAACATCGCCAGGGACACGTGGGGGGTGCCCTGCCTGTAGACCGTGCTAAGGCCTTGAAGGTGCCAGGCTGAGCCAGACAGAGGGCAGTGGAGTCCCTGCCTGGTGGAGGAGGGCTGCCCAGGCCAGTCACTCCGTCCTAGCAGGGTGGTCCTGCTGAGTGGGGGCCGTCGTGGGAACCGGAGCAGGTGGAGCCTGAGGGCCTGAGGAGGAAGAATGGATCTGGGTGGGGCACTGCGTACCCCTTGAAAGCCTGCATTTTCCGGTGCTCTCACTCCTTCCCCTCTCTTGGAGGGCTCCTGTCTTGCCACCAGTTATAAAGGCTGCTGAGGGGATGGAGACCCCCTTTCTGCTCCACGCCCTTCCCCAGCACACATTCAATTCTCCAGCCAAACGCTGCCTGCTGATCCCCTTCCATTTCTTTGCCCTCACACTGTTCTTTCTGCCTGGACTACCCCAACATTGCTCCAGCTGGTGAACTCCTAGGCATCCTTCAAAACCCAATTTGGATGGTGCCTTAGCTATAAACCCTGTCCTTTCTCTTGTCCCCCAGGAATAAAAATGACTACATCCTAATTTTATCGGCTCAGTTCCATGATACATTGCACTGGATTATAATCTGAGCAAGACTCTCCTTTTCTAAGATTAGACAGTGCCCTGGGGAAGGAACTAGGGTCCCACTTTGGCTCTGCAGTTATCAAGGCGAGGGGCAGCTTTTCCTTCCTTAGTTGCTGCTCCTCCACCCCAGGGGACATGCCTTTTCTTATGGTGGGGAAGTCCTGAGAGGACCAGGAGTGGCCAGCAGTTGGTCAAGGTGGGTCAGCACAATGGAGTTGTGCACAGTGGGTGGCTGTATCTCTTTCTAGCTGCATGGCCTGGACAGGCCACTCACTCCTCTGTGCCTCAGTTTCCTCATCTGTCATCTGGGGCTGCCACCTCTAGAAGTGGCTTTGAAGAACAGGTGGGACAGCAGGACCAGGCAGCTGGGCATCCACCTGGATGCCTGGGACAGAGCAAGCATCCTCGGTGTCACCCCACTTGCTGCTGCCACCTCCCATGCCTGGGGGAGGGGAATCAGCCAGGGTGGTGACCAAGGGTTGAGAGGACCCAGCTGGGGCTCTGTCCCCCCGGTTGCTCCAGGGACACTGTAGGGACAGTGGGGGGGGATGTAGTAGGTGCTCACTTCTACCCCAGGGGCCCAGCCTGCACAGTGCCTGGTATCCCCTCACCTTAGCACCTACAACTCATCCTGCCTCTTGAGAGTTTGTCTTTTTGAGACAGGGTCTCACTATGCACTTCAAGCTGGCCTTAAACTTACTTTGTAGCCTAGGCTGGCCTCAAACTTGCAGTGATCCTCCTGCCTCAGCCTCCTGAGTGCCAGGATTATAGGCATGCACCACCACACCCAGCTTCTCCCCAGAGTTCAGAACCAAAGGTTGTCTGCTTGTCACCACCATTCCAGTCGAGTAGTGCCCCATCCCAGTCCCCAAACCCACGGAGGAGCTTCTGCTTTGGCTCCAGAGTGCTCATCGGCAAAGGGAGCTGGAAACTAATTGCAAAATTTATTTGAGGGCTTCGGGGGCTGGCGAGATCCGTAAGGGCACTTCTTGTTCCGGGGCTGTGGGTCTCTGGCCTTGGCAGGGGCATGCATTTTGAGGGGCTGAGGTGGGGCTGAGTCAGGGCTGTGGAGAGCAGGGGCAGGGACACCCAGCTCCTCCAACCCTGCAGGCTCAGCACAAGCTGCACAGGCGACACAAAAGCAGGGTGGACAGCAGAGGAGGCCGGAGAGCTGAGGCAGCTCCAAGGGCTGCAGCAGGGGCCTCTGGGACAGGGCTGTGAGGGAGGGCTCGTTGGCACCGGCCCCGACCCAGGGGCCTGTTCCTCTTCCCCGGTTTAGCCATTTTCCACCCTCAGGACTCTGCGCCACACAGGCCCCTGCGATTCACCTCGTGATGTGGAGGACAAGCACAGGTCTTCTCTGGATTGCAGCAGGGGGCTCAGAAAAATGACCCAGCCCCAGCCCCACCCTCAGCCCGGGGTACTGGGGACCAGTGTCTGGGGAAGAAATCTGGGTCTGTACTTGGTGCTAACCCGCAGGCACGCCCCTCAGTGCTCCAATCCATCCCTGCCCTCCAGCACGCACACCTTTTCCAAGAGTGTCTAGGAGACTGGGACACAAAAAGGCAAAAAACCCTCTTGACTACACCCTTGCAGATCAGTCCCAGACCACGGCCGGTGTAGGAGGGTGGGATGTGGACTGTACCAAAGCCCTTCCTGGGGTGGGGGCAGAGGGCAGGCAGAGAAGGCTCATGGCGGCAGACTCCTGGACCATAGCCTCCCCTGCAGAAGTGAGATGGGTGAGAGCCAGGGGGAGGTCTTCGGGCCTTCACCCATGTCCAGCTTTCCTCTAGGGCCAACGGCCTCTGCCAAACTTAGCAAACCCACTTCTCTCTAGAGTAGAAAACACAGGGCTTCCCTCCCCTCCATGAGAATCTGCAGACCCCTCTCCTTCCCCACTGATGCCCACTCAACTTCCCCTGCTCCTGACTCCAGGGCGGAGGAAGGGAGGACAGCAAGGCCTCCCAGGGAGTCCCGGACCTCCTTCCCTGACCTGCCCTGCGCTTCAGCCTCCAGCACAGAAGCTGGGACCAGGGAAGGAGGGGATGGTCGGCTGTGGCCTCCCTGGGGCACTCCGGGCGACAGGCAAGCGCCAGTGGCAGGTGAGGGCCACCCCCTAAGCCAGGACCTGCCTGCCCCACACCAGCTCGGGCTGGGGCCTCCCCTCCGGCTCAGGTCTGCTTGGCCTGCAGCATCTCGATGAGCAGGTTGTTGCAGGGCATCTCGTTGCCCAGGTGCTTGTGGTGCAGGTACTCCTTGGCCTGCATGCTCAGGGCCCGCACCTCCACCAGGCATAGCAGCAGCTGCTGGAACTTGTCCCCGCAGTGCGGGTAGTGGCACAGCGTGTAGTCCAGCAGGGCGGCATTCGCCTTCTCCTGGGCGTCCTTCACCAGGCTGTGGTTGTTCAGGAACTTCACATCTGCGGAGGGAGGCCCTCTGTCACCCTCCGGGCCCACACTGGCACTGGCACCACCAGCACCCCCTCCCCTGAAACCACCAAAGCCGAGGACACCACCATAACAGGTGCCTCGCCACCATATTGCCACCTCGTCTGAGACACCACTGCCATCACTGTCATCCAGACACACAGCCCCATTTTCCACCAACATGGCCGCTGCCACTGTCACCAGCCAAACCACTATTAGCACCACCAGCATCACTTGCACTGTCACTGCCCTGATGGTGACAATGGACGCTGACCATCACCAGTCACCCATGCCAACCTCACTGCTGCACCTCAGGGTTTGAACTGCTCAGTTGGTTTCTCATTTGTGGAATGGGGTGACAGAGGGACACTCAGGAGGACAGGGTGCGACATGTGGACAGAAGTGGTTATCACACTGCTTCTCTCTCACTGCATCTGTGGGCGTGGCTGGCAACACTGGCTGTCACTGACAAAGCCACCCTGTCACCATCACAGCCATAGTCCTCACCGCCATGCCTGTCCCTGCTGTCACCCCATCGCCACCATCAGGAGAGGACAGAAGGACCCCAGCAGAGGCAGCCACAACACTCTGCAGCCCCCTGTGATCCAGCGAGAGCTTAGTGCCCATGGCACTCCCTTTCAGGCTGGGAGGACACAGTGTTCACCCCAGCAGGGCTCTAGGTGCTAAGGGTGAGACCTGGACTGAGGGAGGAGGGTGTGCCCTGGGGTGAACCATGCAGGGTGCGAGGTGAGGCCAGTCAGTAAGAGCTGGGCCTAGCACAGGAGACACTGGGTTCCACACCCAGGACCATGAAAAGTACAATTTAAATCTAAAACGCTGGTATATGCGGCATGTCGTTATGGAAGACCCTGCAGATGTGAAAGAACGGTCCCCTGTGCGAGGGACAGGGGCATTGGCTGTACTCAGCTCAGGCTTTTTTTTTTTTGGTACTGGGAATCGAACTCAGGATCTTGTGCTTGGCAGGCAGGCGCTTATGCAACTGAGCTATATCCCCAGCCCAATGGCCCAGCAACCTCCCACTGCAGATGGAGGAGCACAAGGAGCTCATCCTATCCCAGCATCTACTCAAGACCCAAAAGTGAGCCTGGCATGGTGGCACACACCTGTAACCCCAGCACCTGGGAGGCTGAGGCACGAGCATCCTGGCGAATTCAATTCGAGGCCAGCCTGGGCTTACATAGCGAGCTCCAGGCCAGTCTGAGCTACATAACAAGACCCCGTCTCAAAAACAAAAAAATACCCAAGTATCTTTGGTGTGAAACTACCACACCGATAGGCACCCAGATTCCAGCCATCACCGAGGAACAGTGACCCTGTTGAAACCTGGCCCAATCTGGCCCCAACTCCCTCCTCCTCTAGGAGGAAGAGGTGGAGGTGGGGAATGGGCACTGGCTTCTGGTCTCCCAAGTCCTTGTTGCATGTTGCAGGCCTCCCATCTCCTAGACTGCATTTCCGGCCAGTGTCCTGCCCAGCAGGAACCCACAAAATTCACCCCTGTCCTGTCCCAGCATAGCCTCCCAGGGGATGTGGCTTTCAGGGGCTCAGAAAGTGGTCATCTAGGCCTCTCCCTCCACCCTAGGCTTGGGCCTGCTGCTGCGGGGAGCCCCTGTTCCCTAATCCCTCCTAACACCCACTGCGCCAGGAAAGCCTGGCGCCCCTGGCAACCCTGATCCCCCGCCTCCCCCAGTGCTCCTGTGGACGCCTGTGTTGTCCAAAGTTGGATTTAGGGAAACCTGAGCCAGGCCCAGGTCATATGGCGGCCTCCTCACCCTCCCGTGAGTAAGGGAGTCGGTAGTTTTCCTTTTCTGCTCCAGGGTCACCATGAGCCCACAAGGCACCTTCACAACAATGAGAAAGAATTTTTCTGCAGAGATACAGCAGATTTCAGCACCCATCCCTTCTCTGCCTTGGAGTGCTTGTGCAGTGGACAACCCATTCAACTGTATGTGGTAGCCCTCCTTGCTTGGCTGTCCTACTTGACACATTCAAAAGGAAGTCTTGGGAAGTTACCTCACCTGGCTGGACTCCTGGAAGGTGTCCTCACCTGGCTCCATCCCAGGCCTAACCTCTCCACATCGCAATCCTGTCCCTTCTGTCCTTGAGTCCCATAATCCCTGGGGCTAGGCAGGTGTCCTAACATTACCAGCTCCTGACAGTTCACCATGGAAGACCAGAGAAGGACAGGGATCAGCTCAAGGCCACACAGGAGCAAAGGGGCCAAGGGGAAGAGCGGGGGTGGGGAGGACTGGCTGGAAGCTGCCGGAGAGCAGGGGAGGGCAGGGCTGGGGAGGACCAGGGCCTTGGCTTTACCAGGATTTACTGTTCTCAGCAGCAGCGTGCCAGGGATGGCGGGTGGGGTGCAGGGGTGCAGGACAAGGACAGGTTTCAGGGACAGACTACCCCCAGCAGCCCTCTGCTCCTGGCCCCCCCAGATTGAGACCCCGCAGTCCCCTGAAGTCAGCCACAGGATGGGGGACTCGAGGACAACATGGCCTCCCAGGGGATGTGGCTTCCAGGGGCTCAGAAAGTCCTGGGGGCTTCCACCCAGAGTCGGGATCCAGTTTCCCCCCACCCACTAAACACACCCCTCAGTTGACACCCACAGAAGCTGGGGTGGCAGGAGGCATGCGCGGCTCAGAGTGCAGGGGCAGGCCCGTGCTACCCAGGGGTCCAGTCTGGTGGGACCAGGTCCCTCAGGTTCCAAAGCCTATGCCTGCCAAGAGGACGAGCAGGGCTGACCACTGGTGCGGGTTCAGCCACACCTGGGGACAGGACCTGCTTCATGTTCCATCTGACCCATGCCTGGGGTCCCAGGTCCCTCAGAGAGGCTGCTCTGGGCTTCAGACTCGATGCCACTCCCTCACCTTGAGATCCTGGGTAGTCAGGAACGTGTTGTGCAGATTCTAATTAACAGGGATGTCCCAGCCACCAGGTGCCTGCCTGTCTTGCCTTAGACACATGGCTGGGCTCACGAAGACCTGGAGACACTCTTAATGCGCTGGGGCTTCCAAGCCCCGCTCTCCCACCAGCTGAGTGGCCCTGTGCGAGTCACTTCCCTGTGCTGCTTCCATGCCCCACCATCTGCAAAATGGGGGCAAATGAATCTTCCCCAGAGGGCGGCGGAGAGCTGGACCTGCCCCATGTGCCCAGCTCCGGGCTGCTAGTGCTGTGGGGCGGAGTGCGCAGAGGAGCTGCCTGTGTCCCCAGCCTGCTCAGCGCCCCAAGCCCCAGAGGTGGGCGGCAGGCAGGGCTGAGCGATGACACCCCCACCTCAGGGAGCCGCCCGCCAGCGTTGTGGAGCTCTGGGGCCCCCAGGATCTCAGAAAAGCCCCCTTTTCACGGTTTAATTGAATATTTGAATAATCCTTTCATTCCAGCGAGGCATAAAGAATGTTGTCCCAATAGCGGTGACTCAGGCAGGCGCCCCCGCGCACAATGGCCCCTCGAGTGCCGCTGCTATTGAGGCTGTCTTTTGTTGGCGGGGAGCAGTGGGTAAATTGCAAACGCTTAGGGGAATGCTGTGGCGGCGCCTCAATGGGAATCAGGAAATCGAATGTTAGGTCAATCCATTAAGCTTCGATTAAGTCCTCGGCGGAACAATGCCTGCCAGGCCCATCTTCATAAACACCGCGATTGCCAGGAGAGAGGCACTAATTTTAATTAAACCTCCTTACCTGCCTCCCAGCCCGCCCGAGACGGCTATTTAGACGCCAAATGGCACCCTTCTGCAGAGGCTGCGAGGAGGAGGAGGAGGAGGAGGAGGAGGAGGAGCGTGCAGGGCGGCGGGCTGGGCGGGAGGTGCCACCTGCCCAAGGTGGCACCTGACCCACCAGCTTGAGGTCCCAGGCTTGAGACTGTCCCTCTCTGGGTCCCTGGTTCTCTCCAAGCCCGGCCCTGGTGGCCCCATTGGGATCGTGGGAGGATCACGGAGTTCTAGACTCATATCATCCTGGTGACCCCAGGCCGGGGTCTGGGTGCCAGGATTCCCTTCACCCTCCTGCTGTCCTGTACTCAGGCCGCAGCCACAGTTGGAGAGTTCTGATAAAATGCAAATCAGATCCTCTTGCTCCAGCTTCGGGTCCGTCCCCAGGGAAGGTTCAAGGAACCTGGCCTGGCATTCAAGGCCTGGCACAGCTCAGCCACCTCTGCCTGCCCCCCTCCCACTGAGCTTTCAGGATTCCCCAGCACCTTTGCACAAACTGCCTTTGGGCAGGTTCAAGCATCCTTTAATGCTGCCTCTGGCTTTGTCTTACCCAGAACACTTCTACTCATACTGCAACACCCAGCTCAGATGCACCTCATCCAAGAAGCCAAACTGGATAGCCGAGGTAGAGCTGGCCCCACGCTGATCCTCCTGGCCTTCCCAGGTTCCCACCCCACCTGGAACCTGCCCCTCAAGGCCTCTGCTCCAGAGCCTCCTCTCTCACTCCTCAGGTGGGTCCGGGCCCCTGGCAGCCCACGCTCGGCAGATCTCCGGACCGCCCACCCAGCCAGACACGGCGCGCGACAAAGACGGAACCCACACCCACGGGCTGGCTGCCTCAGCCGCTAAAGCGCTCATTTGTCCGCGAGCCTAGCAGGGATAATGGTGCTGGCCACGCCGGCACACACACCCTCTTGCCAGGTGGCCAGTTCTCCCATTACCTCCCTTGCAGTGAGACAAGGGCCACTACGGCAGTCATTTAACAGATGGGGAAGTCGCGGCGGGGTGGGGGGCACAAACGCAGGGCGAGCGGAGTTAGAATCTAGGAGGCCGTTCCTGGGCCCGCCCTTGCCGCTGCTCACCCTGCCCTGGGCGCCCACTCGTGCAGATGCGAGCCACCGAGGGCCTGGGGTTCCCTGCCGGTCGGCCAGCACAGGGCTGGGCCTGTCACTCCCAAGCCAGGGGTTGGTGGAAGAGGGCCTGGGCTTTTCAGGGGGTGCTCAAGCCTGGATGGGGCCCTCTCCCAGTACCCCTTCCCAGGGGCCTCTGATAGTCAGGTCAAGAACTATGACCTAAGCTAGGCATGGAGGCGCATGCCTGTAACCCCAGCACTGTGGGAGGCTGAGGCAGGAGGATGGCAAGTTCCAGCCCAGCCTGGGCAATTTAGCAACTGAGAGAGATCCTATCTCAAATCTAAAAAAAAAAAAAATTAAAGAGCTGAGATAGAGCTCAGTGCAAAGGTTCTAGGTTCTAGCTATATACCAGAAAAAAAAAAAATCAACAACCATCTATCACCCAAGACCCCTAGGTTCCACACCCCAAGTCCACGCACCTGCAAGCACTGCCACCCACCCCTCTAAACCCCACCCATTCCCCATCTCCTGTCAGCCCCAGCTGCACACGATGTGACCCACGAAAACTCCACATGCACATACACAGCACATGGGCGTGCATGGAGACACACACATGACCCGACAAACTGCACATGACAGCCCACAAGGACCCCAGCCATGCGGCCTGCAGCTCTGGTCCACGTGGGGTTCAGAGCCCAAAGCCCTGGGCACACGGGGCACAGGCAGGGGCAGCCTCCCCGGGCCTCAGCCTGCTGGGGCCCTAAAGCTCTTCCTAAGCGGTCCCCGAGCTAGGGCCCTTCCCACAGCGGCCATGTTCCCCCACCCCTGCAGGGGTCAAGAGGCAAGGCAGCTCGTCCTGCCAGTCTGGAGACCCCAGCCATGCAGCCATGTGGGCACCCTAGCCCCACCACACTAGACACTCACATTCCGCTTGACTCCCTCTCTGCTGCCCAACACCTCCCCTCCCCCACTGTCTGGTAGGCACCTGCTTGCCAGACTGTGGCTACAGTGGCCACCACCACAAAGGCAACATCTCAGTCTTGCCCCTCCCCAGCTGAGACGCACTCCTCTCCTCTGCTCTAACCTGCTATCCCATATCACTCCTCTGCTATCAGATTTCATCTACCCAGAGAACTCCTACTTATCCTGCAGGACCCTACTTAAATAGCCCTCTTCTAGGAAGCTTTCCAAGCAAAGCCCTTGGTCCTCACCCCAGTTCCCTAAGCCACACCCATCTCTCTAATACCAGCCCTAACTCCAGGGATGCTGGTCTCCCTCAAACGGACAGCACCTGGAAGCAAGGAACACCCCACATGTGCAGCATCACTGGGCATAGGGGCAGTGTGGGCAATGGTTGGCTGGATGGTGAGCCCATAGGGAGTCTGGAGACTTGAGGGGTACAGCCTGGGTTGGGGGCGAGAGGGCATGGGGAGGATCCAGCAAGTGGGTCTGTCTCACCCTCTCCTGGTGCCCTGCTTTCTTTTCTTTCTCCCTCATCACCCTCTTCCTGGCCATGCCTTTCCCCAAGCCCTGAATGTCCCTGGGCACACAGAGCTCTGAGAGGCAGGGCCTTTCTGTCCATGTCCTCCCCTAGGGCCTTGTATAGTGCAGATCCTTACAAATGTTTGCAGGATGGATGGATGGATGGATGAGTGGCAAAGGGGTCTGGGTCCCAAAGAGTTAAGAATCAGAACGTGGGTCCCTGTGGGTCAGGGATTAGCGAAAGCTGTGAAGACAGCAAGTTCTGGGGGTGGATTCTCAGGAGGGCTCCTGGCCCCACACCCCACACCCCATGTGGGGCAAGTCTTAGATGGTGCCCAGGCCTTGGGGGTCGCCACACAGAGGCCCTGAGCTCAGGCAGGCAGCAGCCCTCACGCCCTGCCCGCTGCAGGAGGGGCCCTGCCCACCCCTGGCTTGGAGCCCACTCACCAAGGCTGAGGAGGATGAGGAACTTGAGGCAGACAAACTCCTGGCGGTCCAGCTGCAGCGCATGCAGCTGCAGGACGAGCTCCTGCGCCCGCAGCACCAGGTTGTGCAGCAGTGAGCCAGCCTGGGCAGCCACCACACTCAGCTCCACCTAGGCCACAAGAGGGAGTGGGTCAGGGGCCTGGCGCCAGGAGAGGGGCTCGAGCCCAAGGCATGGCAGGAAGCTCCCATCAGGGCCCTGGCATCCAAGCCAGTCCATGCCACCCTGCTAAGGGCCCCTCCGGGTTCTCCCTATGGGCGACACCAGCAGGTGGGCACCTTGGGGGAGCTGACCACCACAAGGCCCAGCAGGACAGAGGACTTCTGGCTGTACATCTGCCTTACATGCTGAATCACAACACCTGGTCACAGCTCATGCACATGCATAGACATCCACGGGGCTGTCACTGCTCCATGCAGCAAAGGCACAGGGGTCTGCACACCCCCCACCGCCCTTGGATGGTCCTTCAGCAGCATGGGCATACGCCTACATCTGCACACCCCTTGCATGGCGATACTCACACACCTGCATTTGCAGGGGTCTGCACAGTGAACCGCAGGTGTGTGCATGCACATCTGTGTGGCCACAGGGGCTTTGACCCATGCGAGGATGCTCGTCTTAGACTCCCTGCACCAGCACTGAGACTGCCCCAAAGTTACTCTCCTAGGACCACTGTCCCTGTCCCGTCTCCTGTCCCCTATGGCCTGAACCACCAGGGTGAGAAGTGACGATAAGGATGGGGGGCAGGGAAAAGAGCCTCTGTCTCCCACCACCAAGGTAGACCCTAGTCTCCACCACCTCCCTCTCTTTCCCTTGCACATCCACTAGCCAGTGGGGTCCCCTCCCCATAGGTGTCCTCCCGGACCCCCTACTCTGAACCAGTGCTGCCCCCACCTCCCCGTCCTGCTGCCTCCTCCTGTGGTTCCCACCCGTTCTTCCATATTCCCTGCTCTAAAGGGCCCAGATGCCCACCCAGAGCTCTATGACACCTCCTGCCAGCTCACCCCTTCATTCATGCATTCAAGAGTCCCCAGCTGTGAGGTTTTGCCTGCTAACCTCAGCCAGCCCTGCAGCCTCATCTTTTACCTGACCCCACCTCTGGGCCCCAGCAACCATTCTGAACCCCCTCTCAGAGCCTTGGCTCTGCTGTCCCCACCCGTGTGTCACCTCTCATGATCCCACCAACTCTGATTTTTCTTTTGGAACCATTCTTCGGAGACCCAAGGCCCCCCAAGAGCCTCCCTGATCACCCTACACTGCAGGAGGCCCCCAGGCCATCACTGGCCATGCAGAAGTTTGGCTGTGGATGTCTCCTGAGCTCAAGGAATTCAGGAAACTCAGAGCCAGCCTGGGGGAGGCTCAGGACCGAGTCAGAGCTGGAAATTCCGGAAGCAGGCTTGGTCACCTCCTGCCCAGTGACCAGCAGGATGCTGCCCTCCTTGCCGTACTGGACCTGGCGGTAGATGTGGTCAAACACCAGCAGCTCGCTCCAGCAGTTCTGTAGCAGGGTCATCTGGTCAGCCACCTGCAGGGGAAAAGCCATGTGGGGCCCAGCTGGAGACTGTCCCCCTCCAACCCTAGCACTCAACTCAGAGACAGCCTGGTGTGCAACTCAGGCGAGTGGCCAGCCCTCTGTGCCCTTTCTGCCCCTTTGTCCACTTCATCAAGTGGGGCAGGAAGCCAGTGAAACAAGGACAGGGGCACCCAAAGAGCTTGGGGCTCCGATGTGCCTGGCCTCGAGCCCCACCCAGTCCTTCCCAAGGGGTGTGAGTCTGAGCAGCCGCCAACCCCTCTGCACCTCAGCACTCTCATCTGGAAGAGGGCCGCATGCTCACTGCTAGGCACTCAGGAAGCGCTCTGTGCACATGGTGCACATTTGGTCTGTGGCCACAGCTCTGGCAGCACAACCCCTAAAAAAGAAGCCATGGGTTCAAGGGGTACAGTCTCCCCTGGCCTCCAGCAGAGATTTTAGGTCCAGAGAGGACAGGAAGGCCTGCTCAGCCCATGGGCAGAACAGGGGCAGCCAGCGGAGGGCAATGGCAGATGACTAAAGCAGGAACGTGACAGGAGTAGAGGCGGAGTCTGAAGACCCAGGCTAGGGAGGGCACCCAGTGAGGGCTGGGGAAAGCCCTGTGAGAGTGTCCTTGGGCCCTGCAGGGTCACTGCATTCTAACACAGCCATGGTGGACATCTTTTTTTTCCTTGAGGCAGGGTTTCACTCTGCAATTTAGGCTGGCCTTGAGTGCACTCACTATGCAGCCCAGGCTGGCATGAAAATTAGGGAAATCCTCCTTCCTCAGCCTCCTGAGTGCTGGGATTACAGCTGTGTGTCACCATACCCAACAGGGGCGGACACTTGTGACAATAGCAAATTATACCCAGAACCACAGAGAGCCACTGCCCGAGCCCTTCCTTTTCAGATGAAGAATGTCCCGCCCCGAGAGGGCCAGTGACTGTGGCAGAGCCGGGCCAGGGACATGGTTGGCACTGTGAGTCCATAATTTCCAGGGACAAACTAAGCCTTTCCAGGTGTTCAGAGGAACCTGGGCACCCCAAGTCCTCACAGGAAGGCCCAGGGCAGACGTGGCCCCCTCTCAGCATCCGTGGTATACAGCCAGCCCCATGGAGACGCAAATGTGTGGGCTAACAGTCCTCTCACTGCGGCCCTACAACGCTGTTGGGTCGGTTCAGTTATTGATCACTTTTAAACTTTTTTTTTTGGCAGTACTGGGAATTGAACTCAGGACTCTGCGCTTGCCAGGCAAGCGCTTACTCCACTAAGCTATATCCCCAGCCCCAGTTATTGGTCACTTTATAGAGAGCACAGAGAGGCCAGGGAATTTCTCCAAGTTCACACAACTTTGTCTGGCTCCAGATCCATGCTCTTTACCACTAAGACTGGAACAGAAGACCTGGTCCCACCCTTGCAGTCACCTGGGAGCTCACCATCTCCTGCAGGCCCATTACCTCCAGGAAGTCCCCCAGGAGGCTGATGAACAAACACAACTTGGCAGGACAGCCACTCCCTCACCCGCTCTGAGAGCAAGCAGCAGGCAGCCCCCGGCCCCAGGGAACCTGGCCCAGGCCTCAAAACTGCTCTGTCTTCTAGGGGACAGATGCTCCGCCCAGAGTTCCTGAAGTCTGTGTCTGGGACGAGCAAGAAGGTGATCGGTGATCGAGTGAAAAGTGAGCACTTGGACCCACAGCCAGGGCATGCCTGCCTCAGCCTACCTGGCCAAGCCAGCCAAGAGCAGAGGGAAAGTCTCCCATCTGCCATGCCCCAGAGCCCTACCACGCTCAAACAGAAACCCAGCCTGGGACCAGGCTGTGCCCCAACTGGTCTCTCCCACGCCCATGCAGCTGAGGCAGGAGCCTCACTAGGAAGGAGTCGGGCATGGGGCACACCTACCCTTGGGAGACTGTCCCTCCCCCAACTTACTGCTCACCTAACACAACGCTCAATCAGATGTCCCATTCTGGGGCACTCTGTGGCCCAGGTGGCAGGCGCCTGCCCTGACTCAGTGTTGGGATGGAAAAGTGAGGCCCACTTTGTGCGCCCCAGACAGAGGCTGCATGGGGCTGGGTGCTGCCCCTCACCCATGGCGAGCCTGGGTGAGCAGACACCCTGGAGAGCAGACACCCTTGTGCCCAGTTTGGAGGAAGGGGTGGGAGGGGAGAGATAAGGGGGAATTAGGAGATAATCAGGCTGACCTTAGGCAGAAGCAGAGGGGTCACAGTGACCTGGCTGGCCCAGCCCTGGGAACAAACGCTGTCCTGGACCTCAGGGCAGCCACAGCAGAATCTGCAGGGCAGGGCCTGTGCTTGGACACTGTGCCCCATGCGAGCCCCAGACAGCCCCATGTCCTCCATGCACTCACCACCTGCTCTGCACGATGGGAGAGCTTATCCCTCCCTCTCTGGGCGACAGGAAACATGGAGACACATGGCGCCAGTCAGCAAGGGTGCTGTGGACCTGAGGTCAGTCCTCCAGGGATGCTGGCCCTGCTGTAGCCTAGACAAACTTTCCTGCCAAAGTTCAACTGCTCCTGGGATGGCAGGTGGGCACATAGATACCAAAAATGATGACAAGTACTGTGTGCACATGCGTACACAGACAGACAGACAGACAGACACACACACACACACACACACACATACACCTACCTTTTTATTTAAAAGAAACCCAGAATGCTGTAGCTGCTGGCCATCTCTACCAAAATGTGGGTAACCAAAGCCCTGCCGAGCCCCAGAAGGCTGGTCTCTGCCTCCCAAACGTTTCTCCCTGCTCTTCCCTGCCCTCATGCTCCCTGCCACCCTGGGAGCAAGGATATTTTCAGTCCATGCCCTGGGGGCCCTGCCAGCCTGGCCCACCCCTCCCACAGGACAGCCATAAATCTCCCCGGAGCCTGGACTCTGCAGCCTGTGTCCGGTGGGGTATTTATGGGTGCTGCGCTGACCTCTCCCCAAGCCCTGTCTGAAGCCCCTGGGGTCTCATCCATCTGGCAGCTGTAATTCTCCAGGGACTGACATGCCATGGGCTGTCCCTGGGTGAGTGTCTCGGGGCTGTAGTTTGTCACCTGGGGACTGACAGAGTTACTGTGGCTTAAAGGAGTCCACAGAGCTGGAGAATTAGATCTGCGGCCAGCAGGGGCTTCTGAGGAGATACGGAGGGTGAGCAATGTCAAGATGGGTCATTAGGCACCTCCCCTCCCCAGCAACCCTGTCCTCCCTCCTCCTGACCTGCCCTTTCCGAAACTGTCCAGAGAAGCTGACTGCCCCTGGCCCTGCCCTGCTGAGCAGTGGGGAAGGTGGGTTTCTGACATGTTGCTGTAGGAGCCCAGGGTGACAAGGGCCCAGGTTTATGGGGCGCTGTGACCCTCCACCTGCTCTCTTCCCAGCCAGGCCTGGACACAGCCTGCAGGTGTGCACAGAGGGGAGGGTGCAGAGGACCCCCAGGCTGAGGGTACTTTCTGGGTACCCCATGCTCTTCCTGGACCTTCTTAGCTCACAAAACCCTCATAACAACTTCAGGAGTGGACGTTATTTAAAGTCCTCCCATTTTCCACATGAGGACACTGAGGCTCTGCGGTGCAAAGTCACTTGCCCAATGGCACAGGGCTTCTAAGCAGCAGGTTTGGGGCTGGGGATATAGCTCAGTGGAATAAGTGCTTGCCTAGCAAGCGCAGGGTCCTGAGTTCGATCCCCAGTACCGCAAAAAAAAAAAAAAAAGAGATCACGCCTAAGCAGCAGGTTCCACCCGACACCAGGTGTCCCTGACTCTGGTCTTCAGTATTCTGCACCACAGTCGCAGAAGTGCTCTGACTGTGGGAGGTGGGCACATGGAGAAAGAGGGACAGCCAACTGGCTAGAGAAAGGGACAGAGGAGGGAAAGGCCCCAGCAGAACCAAGTCTTGGGTCCAACACATCCGTGATGGCTCAGCTAAGAGCCCAGCCTGCCTTGCCCTGAGTGCTGAGACATCACAGGCACCAGAGAGGGACGGGTGGGCCCCTGCAGAGAGCACAGGGTCCCATCACCCTCTGCCTAGGGCCCACTCCCACTCCGTGTTGACCCTACCACCTCTGCAGTCTGCTTCCCAGGGCCACCATTTCTGGGTCCCCGTTTCTGCTCTTCCCACTGCCTGGAACGCCCTTGATCTCCTCTCAGCACCACTGGGTTCCCTTGGCTCCCCCCCCCCCCCCTGCTCTCAGAGCCTGGACTCCCTATACTGGCATCTCCTGTGCATATCTGACTTCTGCTCTAGC